>MCJB01034953.1:49745-77031 GCA_002018475.1 Nicotiana obtusifolia | reverse complement strand
AGAGAAGAAAGAGAGAAGGAGAGAGAAGAAAGAGAGAAGAAGAAAGAAAAACGTAGAGATGCTCAGTATGCTGCTCTACGAAACCAGATCAAATCTCTCTTGGCTTCTGGCTCTTTTCCAATTCCCCGGTCACGTGAATCATCGCCGGATGGTGTGGAATATGATGACACTTCATCCGGCGATGACGATGACGATGTAGACATTAGTAATCGTTAAATTGTAATAACAACTTATATAATGTATAAGTTCATTTGAACTTCAAACCTTATTGTTGTTTAATGTTGTTGTTTAATGTGTTGTTTATTGTAGTTGTTATTCTTGTTGTTGTTTGTTGTAGTTGTTCTTGTCGTTGTTGTTGTTTTAATGGCAAAAAATGCTTCTTTTAGGAATTTGGTAAAACTGGCAAGTGGTGTAGCTGCCAAAACAGGCAGTTTCTGAAAAAAATATACCACAAAAAGCGACCAACTTTGGTAGCCAAGTGGTCGCTATTTTGCTGAAATAAATAAAATTAAAATACTAAATAGGCGACCAACTTTGGTCGCTTATGTAGTATTTTAATTTTATTTATTTTTCCATTAGCGACCAACTTTGGTCGCTTAGTTCAGATTTTAATTTTCTGAATTTTTCAGTGGGCGACCAAAGTTGGTCGCTATTTGGCAACCAACTTTGGTCGCGAACAGTGAGTGACCACCTGAATACTGACCAGACCATTGTGGTCGCTTTTTGGTCGCTTTTGGGCTGATAGGGACCAACTTTGATTGCTTTTTTCGGTCGCTTTTTATCTGATTTTTAGTAGTGAGTTGATACCCCTTGGAAGCATGTGCTCCGCCACTAACCACTAGGTCATCATACACGAAATAAATATATAATCTCATATAAAAGTGAATCCTACCCCGTTAGAATTAAGTGTTTGGCACTCTACAAAAACCAACAAGCAGAATCAGGTTCCTTAGCTTGTAACAACCACCTAATAAAGCAATATGTTTGTTAATCATCAAAATTCAATTTCCAGCGATACTACCTATAAATATCTTATGGATAACCTCGTATTATAAAGAAGAATGACCTTAAGCTAAAGGCAAGTAAATTTATGGGACCGGTTAAAGTTCTGCTGATTGTATATTCCGCATGAGGCTAAATCAATCAATCAATTAAATTTTGAAGTTTCTGTTCAAGACCTATAGTTTCTTTTTTTTTTTCTTCTATGTCACGTGCTATTATCCAACTCACGTTCTATCTTTCTAATGAAGATAAGGAAACGGAAAACAATAATACAGGCTGGAATAATTCGTACAAGGAATTAAGAGGTTAGCATAAGATAAAATAATTGTGTGGAGATGCTTATTCACGACGGTTGACTTCTATGCTTCTGCTGGACAAAAATCATTATCTACTTTACTTTAGCTCTATCATATGAATCAAAAGGATTTTCCACTCATGTCAAGTGCCAAAGATATTAAGGTCCCATCTAATTTGATTTTACACCATTTGATAGTTCTTTGATGTGTTGCCTATAAATAGACTGCTCTATTTTACTTCCGAATCACTCAATCAGGCAATGGAAAAACATTTAATTAGCTCATTATTATAACATATTGAAGCTAGGCACTGCTTGTCGTCTCTCCCTCAAGTGCTTCTCTTCTGCCTGGTCATAAGATTAAGCTTTTAGTTTTGATGCTAAAGCTGAAGCGTGCTCGGGATAGGAGCTCTTGCAGGTTGAGACAACAAGAAATGCCTTGCTCACAACTAATATATATATATATATAGGTTTATGATCTTACTCTTGACATAGCAGTATTTGTTCACTCTCTTTCAAAGGCTTCCCGTATTAGTGTCTTACTTTTGTTTGTGCTAGTGCTGGAGGTCTTTAAGGAAAGTGGACAAACTTTGTCATGATATTCTGGCACATTACTTAATTTATAATTCGTATACAATTCAAATAAGGAAAGATTTATAGTAAAAAATTTAGTTTTTCTTAAAGTCTTAAACATGAGGGAAATAACTTAAATTACAATTTTATCTAGTGTGAACTCTATTTTTAAAGGATAAAAAAGGCGAACGACATTTAGCTAAAGGCCTCTTTGCTTTTAATATAGTACAAATAAATAGATATAGATGTGCAATTATTTTCTTTAAAATCTAATATAATATCATCCTCGGCAGTTTTGTATTTTCAAGATTTAGTGTCATTATATATGTCTATGGCAATTTTTATTATTCAAAGTCAGTGTCAGATTTTAGCTTAGGCTACACAATGATTACTTATTAGTCTTTGTTCTAAATCAAATTTAAACTAAACGTATATACACGGGAATTTTAATTTGTTAAATAGTTTGAATAAATATTAATTTATATAGGGTATAATATTAATTGATTCTAAGTCCTACATTTTAGGTACTCTTACATAGTTTAATTAATGAATGATTAAATAAAGGATTATTTTGATTAGTTTAAAATCTCTAAATATTTGAAAAAATCAAATGACTATTTTGTTCAGTGCGAATTTTATTTTTAAAGGATAAAAAAGGCGAACGACATTTCGTTAAGGGCCTTCGTGCTTCTAATATAACTAGTTTTTGGGTACACGCGATATCTAAATGAACATAATATTTTAGAAAATTACATGAATATAAATCTATAAAATTATATTTAAAACTAATGAATTTAATTTAAATATCCTAATTTTAGTAAGAACTATCTCGACAAAAAACCACACTTACGTTTTACGGGTAAAACTTACTGTATTTTAATGTCTTGCATGTTGGCTTATGTTTAAATCTCACTAAATTCTAATTTCTTTTGACATTGATATTTAGGCAATTCTTTTTCTTGATTTGTGTTTGTTTCTCTCGAATGTAAAAAGAAAAAGTTCATAAAAAAGCTAATGACATAATTTATTCAACTCAAATAAATATTATAAAAATGCATGAACTTATATCTAATTTGAGCCTTATTACTTTGATCATTCTTCTAACAAAAATCATGCAATAGAAAACGAAGAATTTAATATGATATTTATCATAGTAATTGACACGTCTTTTATGGACTACTGGAATATAATTTTTTGGATAAAGAACAAATTTGAAATGAAAAATAGTTTTAAAAGTGGATAGTTTATTTCACATTTAGCTGTGTTAAATGGTAAAATTTTTATTGTTAATTTGAATCCTTTGGATTATGTTCATTAATCTTATTATTATGACAAAAATGAGTGTGTTTTTATTTAGGACTCCTATATTACATAGATATCTATAATTTTTATATATATGCTTCCTTATTTAATCGTATAAGTATTAATTATCATTTAATGATTATTTCATCGTTCAATTTGCATCCTCTCTTCCTAAAATTTATGGTACAATATTTCACCATATTTTATCTCTCTTCTCAAACTCGTCAATACTTTATCTTGGTCTTTCATAATTTGTCAATAAATAAGGTGATATTGGTGGAAAATAAAAAATTTTCTTTTTCATTCGAATCAAAGTAAGTTTTGGTATAATCAATGAAAATTATCTTCGGATTCTTTGTCCCTTCCTCATCACTGTCAACATGTGCTTTATTTGTGAGACGAAGAACTGTCCAATACATTTACTTATATTCAAATTGAAATTTATTTAGCAAAAGGATTCTTTTGCAAACACGTTTATTCAATGAAATTCCGCTAATACAAAATTTCCTATAAAATCTTAGTTAATTATAAAGTGTTAAATCTTTGGAAGCATTTTTTTTGAAAATAAAATTTAATTTTAAAGCCTAAATACTAAAATTTTCAAAATCTTAGATATTACAACATAGAGTTCATGTTGTTATTACTAGAAGTTCGAAAACAAAAACTAAGTTAGGAGGCAAATAACCATGCTTCCAAAGATTAAAGAATCCAAGAATGTTAGGTTTTGGGAAACTTAATCTTGCGAGTAGGGGTTGGACTCCTCAATGATAGAAGTAGATGGGAGCGTCAATATAAGTGTTTAAAACCAATAAGATAGGGAAGCAGATAAGAAACTTACAGTAAACATCAGTCTTTATAATTTGTTATATGAATAAGAAAATTTAGAACTATACACATAAGTGTAATTAAGACAAACCTGCTCGATCAAAGCGAAATAGGAAAGGGGTCGAGCTGACTGATGAGTGCCTTTTTAGCCTTTATTTAAAAGGCTCTCATGTGGAGCTAACATGGCTGACTACATACAAGTATAGCCAAATCAAGATGAGATGGGATGGCCGTTCAGAGGCCGCAGCGGGACTACCATAGGAAAGCCCGCCCCCGCTAGCTAACATAGAAAGAGATTCCCGGATAGCAGTAGTCTCTATGTGAATCTCTTCCCGACCGGCCAGGCCGAATCGGGGCACCACTTGGGATGGGAATGGCTCAGCCCACATGCATCATTTGATGAAAGCACTCCAGTCGCCTCCGATGATTGCTTTGTCAACCACGCTTTCTCTCCCTCAAAACAATGCTCTGAACACGAAAGTGTGCAGTTCCGCCCCCTTCTCCCATGCTGAGTCACAGGCAGCGCCTCGGAAAGCACGGACGAGCCACATGCAGGGAAACTTGCACGTGTGGTTCTGGCCGGGGACCCCGGTATACTGTACTAATATGTGTAGGTTCCCGTAATTCGAGTGAGATTGTCATGGCGCAAAAGCAGATATGGTCCGGTATTCCCTTGTTCCCTGTATTGGTTATGTTCTTTATATCTCGTCTAGCAGAAACTAATCGAGCTCCGTTTGATCTCCCAGAAGCGGAAGCTGAATCAGTTGCAGGCTATAATGTAGAATATGCGCGGGATGCGATCCTTAATAGTTCACTGTTGGCGGAAGCCAATGTCCCGGGGTCTCGGGGACTCATTCTGACTGAAACAAGGGGCGGNGAATGTTAGGTTTTGGGAAACTTAATCTTGCGAGTAGGGGTTGGACTCCTCAATGATAGAAGTAGATGGGAGCGTCAATATAAGTGTTTAAAACCAATAAGATAGGGAAGCAGATAAGAAACTTACAGTAAACATCAGTCTTTATAATTTGTTATATGAATAAGAAAATTTAGAACTATACACATAAGTGTAATTAAGACAAACCTGCTCGATCAAAGCGAAATAGGAAAGGGGTCGAGCTGACTGATGAGTGCCTTTTTAGCCTTTATTTAAAAGGCTCTCATGTGGAGCTAACATGGCTGACTACATACAAGTATAGCCAAATCAAGATGAGATGGGATGGCCGTTCAGAGGCCGCAGCGGGACTACCATAGGAAAGCCCGCCCCCGCTAGCTAACATAGAAAGAGATTCCCGGATAGCAGTAGTCTCTATGTGAATCTCGATTGATCCAAACACTGAATAATTGTGGCCGCGTCCCTTGCATATTAATTTTGTGGGGAATATGGTGGAGTTAGTAATATTGTTATTATTAATTAACTTTTTATAATAAAAAATGAAGACTCCTACAAGTAGGAATTCTAAGGCGTAGGTTTCCTACTTTGAATATTTTTGGTGTACTTTTCTTTTACAAATATGGTATATCACATAGTGCAAATAAGGAAAATTTAATATATAAAATTTATTTTATTTTAAAAGTCTATATATTAGGAAAATAATTAAATGTCTATTCTTAAATATTAAAAAATAATTAAATAACTATTTTATCCAATGTAAACTTTATTTTAAAAGAGTAAAAAAACTAACGATATTTCACTAAAGGCCTTCGTACTTTTAATATATATATATATATATATATATATATATATATATATATATATATATATATATATATCAATTTCTCAATTTCATAGGGGCCATTCGATTTGCAGCATAAAGTAGTTGCGTAATACATGTAATAAGTTACTACTCCCTATATTTCCTTTTATTAATCTCTTATGCTAGAAATAAGTTTTCCCTTTTATATACCTATTTAAGCAAATCAAGAGAGATTTATTATTATTTTTCAATATTTACCTTGATATTAAATAGCCACACTTCCCAAATTTATTGGAATTACAACTTTAACAACTATTAACAACGGTAATTTAGGAAAATAAGGTCTTAATAAGTAATTTCTTAAGGGACATGTTAAGTTAATTACTAGTGAAAGGAACAGATGCAATATTTAGTTATTTATTGTTTGGTTTTTGTTATCCCCATAAACTTTATATACGTTACTTGGTTAACTGAAAAATTGAAATTAGCTATGAATATGTAGCTCATTTGTCACTAAATAGGATCTTTTGATAAATCGTCGCTAATCCAGGCTAATCTATCGGTAAATAACACTTGTGACAAATTTTGATGTTCAACAATGAAATTTGTCCATTTACTGTAATAACGACTATTTAGGTTGTCCTCCTAAATAACACCCGCATAATTTAAGTAAAAATCTGTGTATTATTTTGTGATGGATATACAATTAGTGAAATAAAAATGTAGTTGGATTAGTAATCATGGATTAATAGCAAATGCATTCAACAATTTTCTTATTATAATTCATGTACACAATTCCTACGTAACTAATTCCTATATTATAAATATATCTTGCATTATTAATCCTTTTATTACAATAGATGCATCACTTACCCCGCATAATTTGGTTCTTAAACCAAATGGCCCTTTAGTTTAATCCTTTCATTACAATAGTTGCATCACTAACCCCGCAATAATTTGGTTCTTAAACCAAATGGCCCTTTAGTTTAATACTCATACCAAACGAAATCAGCAACGCCGCTTGCTTGTTAGTTGTTAGCCTTATCAGCGGGAATAATTAACATAACCACTAATTTGAATAAGTATATTCACACGCCTTAGTGCATGCACGTCGTTTTTTTCCCTACCCTCTCACATTTGACTTTGAATCTTTCAAATTGTCATTTAAAGAACTTAGTCAAGTTGTACTTCTTTTACATTACTAAGAAATGGGTTAAAAGTTGTTTCATTTTCTCTAAAAAGGACAACATAAGGGAGGTAAAGGCTGTTGGGTGTGTGTATATATAGTAACAGAAGACTAAGAAGGAAAGTTCATTACTGATTGGTTTTGTTAAGATGGCTGGTTTATCAACAATAATCTCCAAGAAAATAGTCAAACCCTTGTCTCCCACCCCATCAACTCAAAGATGGCACAACCTTTCCCTTCTTGATCAAGGCTTAGGTAACTTTTACATGGGCCTGGTGCTTTTCTACCCGAAACACCAAGTAGATATATTCCATAATGGACCAAAACAACTTCGTATACTTCTTGAGAACTCATTGTCAAAAGCAATAACTTATTACTATCCGTGGGCGGGAAGTTTAAGAGACAATGCTACCATTGCCTGTGATGATACTGGGGCTGAGTTCTTGGAAGTTCAAGTGAATTGTCCAATGGATAAAGTTCTTTATCACCAAGATTCAGGCATAAAAGATATAACATTTCCTCAAGGTGTACCCTTGAGAAATGCTGCAGATGGTGCCTGCTTAATTGTATCTCAACTCAGCCATTTTGAGTGCGGAGGAATAGCAATCAGTGTGTGTCTATCACACAAAGTGGGCGATGCACGCAGCGCCCTCTTCTTTGTGAGGGATTGGGCTGCATTAACTCGAGATCCAAACGCAAAATTAGTATGTCCTCCATATTTTGTCCAGGATTCCTTAATATCGTCACCACCTGATGGTCCTCTCGCCTTCCCAGTAATCGTGTCAAAACCAGAAGAACGTATAGAACTCGAAAAGAGGTTCTATTTATCTGCCTCAAAGATAAGAGCTCTCAAAGATTTGGTTGCTGCTGAATCAGGAGTGGAAAATCCAACAACGACTGAGGTTGTCAGTGCACTTGTTTACAAAAGTGCTGCTATTGCCAACTTGGGCTCATCTCATGAGCAATCTCGGTTGATCCTACTATCAGATATACGAAAAGAAATTTCACATTCAGTACCGTCAACTTCCATCGGCAATATTCTCACAATCTTTTCCACACCAATATATAACAACAAAGAAGACCTTAAGGTGTCAAAGTTAGTAGCCGATATAAGAAAGTCCAAACATGAGCTTTCCAGCAGAGATAATTTTAAAGAAAATGAGTGGGCTTCGGGAATGCTACATGCATATAAAACAGGAGATGGTACCTATCGCCAAAGTAACTGTGATGTATACCGTTGTAGTAGTGCATCTAACATACCATTTCAAGATTTGGATTTTGGATGGGGAAAGCCTATCAGAGCAACCATGCCCAGCAGTCCATTTAGCAAGATGTTTTACATGATGAGTACACGTGATAGAGGAATAGAAGTGGTCATCAACTTGAATGAACAACAAATGTCCGTTTTTGAGAATGACAAGGACCTTCTCGAATTTGCTACTCCTGCTAATGTTGAAGACTAAGGATGTCAAATGGACTCGTTGGGCTGATTTTGAGTTGGTCAAAATGGGTTGAGTAAATAAATGGACGGGTCATGGGTTTTGTGAAGATGAGCTAAACAATGAATTATAACCAAACTTGGGCTACTCTTATCAAGTTTCAATTTCTTTGTTTGTTTCCCTGTAATTTGTTTAATTATCAAATAAAACTTTAAATTTTTTTTCTTTATTATAGTTATATACTCCTTCTGTTTCAATTTATGTGAACCTATTCACTACTAAAATATAGCAAATTTGCGACCGTCAAATCAGTTGGAAATCATCGGAAATCATGTTTTCCGACGGATTTCCGACTGAAAAGTATCAGTCGAAAAAAACGTGGTCACAATATATTTGCGAAAGAATTAGTCGAAAATTTGCAACGAATTCAGTCGCAAACTGAAAAATGCGGGGATATTTGAAATTAGGCCATTTGCGAAGAAATCAGTCACTGACCAGAATTAAAAAAATAAATATAAATTAATAGTTTCAATTAATTCCGTTGAAAAATTAAAAAATAAAATTAATTTTTAATTAATTATTCCGACTGAAACAGTAGTAAAAATTGATTATTAATTAATTTAAAATATCGGTATTTCTCCATTTGCGACTGATTCAGTCGCAAATCCTAATTAAATTTTGTTAGAAATTTTCAATTTGCGACTGAATCAATTGCAAATCTAGGAATTCCTGGTGAAATTTGCGACTGATTCAGTTGCAAATCTATCATTTTAAAGCATAATTCTGTTGTATTTCTAATTACACCACTTGCCAAATAAAACAGCCAACCAAATACCTAACAACCAAACAAAAGCCTAATATAACAATCCAAAAACCTAATATACAATCCAAATTCAATATTTACTACAAACGAATAGTAATATTTATAACAATTCAACCAACTAATCAAACAACCAACTATCAAAAAACATAAATTACACATGTCTCTAATTTCAACTCTAAAACATTCAAATAGCCTATTCAGAATTAGTCTCCTTTCTTTACTTTTATTTTTTTTTAACAATTTTTGGATCAAAGCCTGAGTTGCTTGAAATTCTTGCGATATTTGATCCACTTTCTTACGCATAGCTTCCATGCCTTCTTGGGAAACTGACGCTATAGTGAATTATGCTGCTGGTGGACGACTGGAGGATGGCTGTACTCCAATCCCGTCGACTCGACCATTATTTATTATTTTCACGAGAAATAAAGAAAAGAAAGTAAAAGAAGTAAGAAAACAAACACGCAACTTTCAAACTAATACAAAATAGATAATTACATAATATTTATACCTTATTCACGCCACTAGCTGCATGTGTCCAAATTGCTGTCATATCCTCCGGGGCCGGCTGAGTTCCTTCAGGCTGAGTTTGTCGCCATGCATCAAGATCAATATGATATTTGTACTAAAATAAAAATAATACACGTTATATGAATAAAATAAACCAAAAGGGAAAAATAATATAGTGTTGGTGTTGGGATCATACAAATGTCTCTGAAGCACGCGATTCGACCCATCCTTCTCTTGTGCCGTCCTTCTTCTTCTTCTTGTGGGTCTCCGCAAAGACCTCAGCATAAGTCACATCTCCCACACGTTTCTTTTCCTGAAAATTAAGAAGTATGTATGTATATATATATGTATATATATATATATGTTCAATTTGCATACTCGTAAAACTAAGAATATTTTATAGTGAAATTACAATTCTCAAACGATGGGCTGCAAAAGCTAATTGAACCTCCAGTATGCAATGCTCCACCCTTAGTAGAAGCTCTGTTTAACTTTGCCTGTTCACTCTTCTTCTTCCACTCAGGGGTGTTTCACTTCGCCAAGAGCTGACTCCAGACATCTTCACGTATCCAATCAGGCCAGGTGCCACCATTCCTAGCAACATGATGTGAATCTGATATGCACTTCTGTGCTTTCTTCTCGAATTTCTCATTCACCAAATTTTCAAGTGTAGGATGCCACATGCACCTAACTTGCAAAATTGAATAAATAATATTAGACGAATGAGGATAAGTATTAATAAAAATTAATTTATTCTTGCCTTAAATTGTTGCCACATATTCATTCTGATTTGGTACGGTATCTGTCTCCAGGAATTTCACGGCTCATGAAAAAAAGGCTTCATAGATTCCATCACCATATGCGTGGCCTGAAAGGATGGCAAAAACCTGCATTTAATTTAACATATAAAATGTCATTAAATTCATTATATGCAAAATTTTGTTGAAAGATTTTAAAAGGAAATTGAAGGAAATTGAAATATTTGGTGTAGCTGGCTTGATCTAGGTAAAATGTATTTTTTCTTCTTAGATTATTTTATTTCTTTACCGCGAGAATCCATATGTGTAATGAATATAAGATATTTACACGTAAAAAAATTAACATAACAAATATAAACATAAAGTATATATAATAAATATAACAATATAAACATAAAAAATGAAGATGTCATTAATAATATAAAGTAACTTTATTACATATTATAATGAAGCACATCATAACATATAAATACTGAACAAGTCATAAAACACACAAATAGCTTAATCCTCATCACTTGTTTCGTTTTCATTTTCTTCATCATATAATTCTTCATCCTCGCTTGTTTCATGTTCATAAATTGAATCTTCATCCTCATTTTCCATCGATGTTCCCTCACCATGCTCAGTTAAAATTGATCTTAGGACCGAAGGATCGAATTTTTCATATAGGCCGTTGATATCCTGCAATTCATCTGCTAATTCATCATCCACTACTGTTTCAACACTTGAAATATCATTTTGGTACGCTACATCCAATGCATCCTCGACTTCAACTCTACCCATTGCTTAGATTTTATCACTACCCGCCCTGCGGACTTATTCTTGCACAAAGGATAAGGTACATAATACACTTGTTTCACATTTTGTGCAATAATAAATGGGTCATAGAGTCTATACCTCCCTGTGTGCTTTATTTCAACAATTTTGTATTGAGGATGCACTTTCGTACCTCTATTTGGTGTTGGATCATACCACTTATACCGAAAGAGTACCAATTTTTTCTTCGGCCAACCCACTTTACACTCAAGTTCTATGATCTCTTGAAGTACACCATAATAATCAATATCCCCACCGGCTTTCACACACACACCACTATTATTTGTTCTCTTACCCTTAGACCATTCTTCTGTATGAAACTTTTACCCATTGATACATTACTTAGACATCTTTCTGACTCTAGGATCAGATCCCCAAGCTATATCTTGCAAAAATTGGTCATTTACGCCATTAACTGGATTATAAACCTATAAAGGGTAAAATAATTTAGAATAATTATTTAAATATATATAACTTATTATAATTTACCGTTAATAAGACCATATTAAAAATTAAGTAATACTTACAAATTCTTTAAACCATTCTGAAAACTTTGGATAAACAAACTCTTGCCTATATGTACCCACAAACTAAATGTCAGACAAAATAAAAAATATCATTACTTAAAACAATGATGAATCTTTAATATATGTCGGTAATAATATAAATGTATACTTACTTATTGTCACGACCCAAAATTCACTAAAGGTCGTGATAGCGCCTAACGCTGCGGTCAGGCTAGCCAACGGTGGATGATCAACTTAATTACTTATTTTATTTCTTTCGAAATCATAATCTCTATTAATTGAATAGTATAAAATAGAATTTACAAGGTAAAATGATAATAATTACGTGAACAACATAACGAACAACCAGTAGAAACCCCTGAAACCTGATGCCACAAGTGCATGAGCATTAACTAGGAAATATAATAAAATACAACATCTGTCTGGAATACAAGTTAGACAGGAGCATATAAATAACTTTGATAGAGACTCTGTATGCTGCGGATCATAACATGAAATGCAGCTCACCGTAAAGTCCCGGCAAATGCCGCACTCTGCGCCCAGAGGACCACCAGAAACATGTATATACCTGCACAATAAGTGCATCAAGTGTAGCATGTGTACGTAAATCAACGCGTACCTAGTAAGTATCTAGCCTAACCCTAGAGAAGTAGTGACGAGGGGTCGACAACGACACTTACTATCGATCCAATAAGA
Source organism: Nicotiana obtusifolia (assembly GCA_002018475.1). NCBI lineage: Eukaryota > Viridiplantae > Streptophyta > Magnoliopsida > Solanales > Solanaceae > Nicotiana > Nicotiana obtusifolia. Next base: position 64,588 of record MCJB01034953.1, on the reverse strand, counting down.
CAGGTACAACAAGAAGTAAGTAAATATGAGGCAAAGCAGATAAACGGTACGAACAAATATAAATACGAGGTACAATCATCCTCTGAACAGTAAACTTAAGCTCTCACTAACAGTTACCTCATGTAACGACCCAACCTGTCATTTTGAGAATTAAAGTCTCGTTCGGCGGCATAAGGTCCTGAGCAACTTCGTATCATGTGTTATGACTTGCGTGCGTGGTCCAGTTCAGTTACCGGATGATTCGGAGTCAATTTGGAAGAAGGATTCTAGTTTTGGAAGCTTAAGCGGTAAGAGTTGACTGGAATTTGAATTTTGTGTAACGGCTTCGGAATGGGGTTTGGATGGTTCCGACAACTTCGTATGGTGACTTTTGAGTTAAGCGTGCGTCCGGATTTGGATTTGGAAGCCCGTAGGGTAATTTGAAGCATTTCGGCGAAAGTTGAAAAAGTTGAAGTTTTGGTAGGTTAAGAGGACTAACCAAAAGTTGACTTTGGTGATATCAGGGTTGAAATGTTATTTTGAGAGTTGGAACAGCTCCGTTATATCATTTTGGACTTGCCCGCAAAATTTGACGTCATTTTGGATTGATTTGATATATTTCGGCGCGAGTTTTAGAAGTTAGAAGATTTGAAAGTTCATAAGTTCGATTCATGGTGCGATTCGTAGTATCGATGTTGTTTGATGTAATTTGGGACCTCGAGTGAGTCCGTGTTAGGTTATGGAACTTGTTGGAGTGTTTAGACGGGGTCCCGGGGGGCCTCGGGTGTGTTTCGAATGGGCTACAGGCCATTTCCTTCTATTTTTGGACTGCTATTTTGCTGGTACCTGGTTTCCTTAATCGCGTTCGCGTAGTGTAATTTTGGAGGATGAAATATTTACGCTTCGCATTCGCATGCTTCTGTCCGCGATCGCGTAAGTGTGCAATCCCCTTCTTCGCGTTCACGTACTGCTTCACGCGTTCGTGTAGCTCAGTCTTTGGGCCATCAGAATTTCCTCTTCGCGATCGCACATGTCTCTTCGCGATCGCGTAGCACATTTTGGGCAGCCTTCATTTTTCTTCTTCGCGATCGCAAGTGATGTTTCGCGACCGGAATGCATTAATCACTGGGTAGAATATAAAAGTACTCTATTCCGAGAGTTAGCCATTTTCATCATTTTTGGAGTTCTAGAGCTCAATTTTGAGAGATTCTTTGTGAGTTTTTCAAGAAAATCAATTGGGCAAGTGTTCTTCACCTAGAATTTTTAATATTCCGTGATTCTATCTTTATTTTTATCATTAAATTAGTATTTTTAGTTGAGTAAAAATGGGGATTTTGAAGAAAACTTTCAAATGTAAAATGATGATTTGAAGGACGAATTGGTATCGGAATTTGAAAATTTTAGTATAGTTGAACTCGTATCGGAATGAGTGTTTGGTTTTGGTGAAATTTGTCGGGTACCGAGGTGCGAGCCCGGGGGTCGACTTTTGGGTTGATTTTTAGTTATTGATAACGACTGGAGCTTTATTATTCGGAATGGTTTGTTATGAGTTTTATTTATGCTTTGAAGTTATTTTGGTTAGATTTGAGCTGTCCAGAGGTTATTTCACTCGAGAAGTTCATTTTAGAGTAATGGTCTATCTTCTTTGAGGTAAGTATCTTGCCTAACTTCGTGGGAAGGAACTACCCCTTAGGATTTGAGTCTTCTATGCTAATTGTATCATGTAAAGTTCATGTACGCAAGGTGACGGATACTTGCTTAGGTTCATTTGTGAAAAGTTGACCTTTTAGGGTTCTTAGGTTCTTATGTTCATTAAATATGAAGTTGTTTTGTTATGATTAAGTCCTCCATTTACTAGTTTCATCCCTACGTGTATTAATTGGAACTAATTACTTCATGCTCCACTCTTATTGCCAATTTGACTCTTACGTGCCTTAACTGATGTCGTTACCCCTTCTATTGCCATGCTAATCTTCCTAAATTGCTTATCAATTAATTGAAATTACTATCATCTCTTCTGTAATTGTCTATCCTTAATTGAGGTTCTAATTATCTTTTCTGTTGCATCATCCTTAATTGAATATTGACTCTTGTTATCTCCCTTGTTGTCGAATTGTATTTGTGTGGAATCATTTGTTATGTATTGTTTCTCCCTCATTGAGCTATTCTTATTGTGACTAGCAATCTCTATTGTGTTTATTCCTTGTGAGCTCGTTCTACCGTTTCTCTGTGTTGTAAAGCTCTTGGGTTGAATTACTTGTCGTATTCTCGTGTATTATTGTGGTTGTTGCTGCGGTACTCAGTTTGTTGGGCCAAGGGCTATGTGCGGTTGTGGTATTGAGACCGTTTAGTGGAAATGTTGTGGAATATGGGCACAAGTTGTGAAGGCCATTGTATTGTATTGTTGTATTGTTGGCACATGATGTTGTTGGGGTATTTTGTTCGGGTGTTTGCACGAGTTTTCTGCAGTGCTATTGTTACTGTTGATTATGCACATGCATCGTGACAAGGCGGGCTATATCTATGTGTTTGCCCATGTGGCGAGACAAGGTAGGAATGTTATTATGCACGTGTGGCGAAACAAGGCGGGCATTTACTTTATTATTGCACACATGACGAGACAAGGTGGGCTATGTCAGGGATTGATCTGTGATGACTTGTGATGGCCTGGGGGCATTCTTGTTGTTGTTATTTGTGTAGTGGCAATACCTACACGTGTGAGTTTATCTTGTGAAAAATTGTGGGGAACATTCTTACGTGCTGTTCATTTTACTACACTTGCTAGTTGACATGAACTGTGTTAGAACACTTGCACAAGCATACACGTAGTTAATCACTCCTATCGGTTTAAGAAGATGGATCCTGATATTATTGAGTATTTATACACATCCCCGTCTACTTTCCTTCTATGTGAGAATGGTTTTATTGGCACGTGCGTCGTCCGTGCGGTTACTAGTTAAAATGAGGGCACAAGATCCCAAGTGTTTAGGGTTCACAAAGTAGGACCCCTGACTTGTGGATATTTTGAGGTTTGGTACCTTGTGATGATTATTGGATAAAACCTGATGTGAAAGTGGTTATTCTCATCTAGTTGCTACCTGTCCTTCTTTTAATTGTGCTCACCGAATTTAGACTGTGTTTAGCTTACTCTACTGTGCTATTACTTGTTGTGTTATTCTGCTAATGGTTGTTTCTATTTATTATTGCAGGTACCATATTGTCGTTATCATTACACGTAGTATTATAGAGATATCGTATTATGTTAGTTCTACACTTATAGTTGCTGAGGTTATTTAGTCCAGTAGGTGTCTTGACTGTTCCTCGTCACTACTCCACTGAGGTTAGTCTTGATACTTGCTGGGTACCACTGTGGTGTAATCATACTACGCTTCTGCATAATTTTTGTGCAGATCCAGGTATTTTGGAGTCAGTCAATCGTTAGCTAGCGGTACAGATTTTGCTATGGAGACTCAAGGTAAACCTGCTGCTGCGTTCGCAGGCTTCAAAGTCACCTTTTGAAGTTGTATTTGCATTGTTTATCCTTATTTCGAAACAGTTGTATTTAAAGGTTGTCTAGTAAACTCAGTAGAACTTATGATTTGTACTATCGATTTTGGGATTTGTAAATTTGAAAAGAGTTTTCTATTTTGAAATTATCAGAAGTTGGTTAAATATTGTTGCTATTTCAGTTAATGTTAGGCTGAACTAGTCCCTAAGACTAGGTGCTATCACGACATCCAACGGAGGAAAATTTAGGTCGTGACACCTCCTCAATTGGGTTATATATATAATGGACCTCAGCAGAGAGGTCGTCACAGTTCAAATCAGAAAAACTCACAGATACACTGGCTTCTTGCCAAATATTACGCACAATTTCATAAGAGTATCATATAGAAATGCCTAGGCGTATGGCCCGATCCTAACATAATATGTGCACTGCCGAGGGTCGAGCATCACAAACCATAGATACATCTATTATATTTCCGAGGAGAACGGCCTGCTCCCATGAGAGTGTGATACATAATCCTACAGAGGCGAACAACCCGATCCTATCATAATGTGTGCACTGCCGAGGGTCGAACGATACGAACTATAGATGTATCTATTATACTGCCGTGGTGAATTGCCCGATCCCATTAGAATAAGAAGCTTTAACGGGTCCTTGACTCCATTCACGAATATACGTGCGAGTTATGAACTTTAAGAAAAACTTTTCGGTGAAAACGCATAGCGCGGGAGAAATTCGTAAGAGGAGTACGATTATTCCGGGGCTAATCATGAAGCCCGCTAAATCTCTACAATCACAAGTCTATCACTCTATATAAGTCTAGTCTCAAGTTTTAATGTAAAATAAAGGAATTTAATAGGCAAGGGACAACTCAAATAGTATAGTCATAGCATGGTGTGAACCTAAGTCTACCCGGACAATAACATGAATTTTAGCTACGCACGGACTCCTGTCGCCTCGTGCGTACGTAGCCCCCGCAACAAGTATCGCATATCAAATACATCACCTAGGGTTAGTTTCCCCTCACAGAGTTAGACATGAGACTTACCTCACTCCGAAGTTCCACAACCAGCTCCAACGCTACTCAAACACCTCTAATCGATAGCTATCTCTCCAAAACTAGTCAAGCAATGTGCAAACCAATAAAAATGTACTCTAATACTCATAAAAAATCAATTCATAACAATTCCCAACTTCGCTCGAAAAGTCAATAAAACCCACCCTCGGGCCCACGTGCCCGGATTCCAAAAATGTTCGAAGATAAATTTTACCAAAACACTGCGAACTCAAATATATGATTTATTCCCAATTCCATGTCCAATTTCGTGGTCATAATCCAAAAATACTAAATTCTAGGTTTTCTACCAAAATCCCAAATTTCTACTAATTTCCATGTTTAAATCCATATATAAACCATGTATTTAACTTGTAATAGGTGGGAATCACTTACTTTGTGTTGCTTGATGAAAATCCCCTCAAAATGGTTTCCCAAATTCGGCCAACCTAAGTAAAAAATGAAAGAAGAAGAGTCAAATCCCGTTCTTAAAACAACTCTACCCAAGGACATTTTCACATCTGCGGTCCTGGTCGCTTCTACGGATTCAATCTGGCACCTGCGAAAATCCAGGCCAGGTCGCCTACTGCATCTGCAGCCCCTCCAGCACTTCTGTGACGCCTCATCCGTAGGTGCGGTTCCGCTTCTGCTGAAACTCGACCGCATCTTCGGTCCCAGCCTTTCCTAGCAAAAATTCGCTTTTGCGCTAGCCTGGCCGCTTCTGCGGAGTCGCATCTTCTGCCCTTTTTCCATAGGTGCAATTGCACCAGATCTGAGCTGCCTTAGCACTTCTCCCAAGTCCAAACTCGATCCATTTACAAATCGATTCGCAGCCGAGGCCCTCGGGACCCGTGCAAACATTCCAACACATCCCAAAACACGATACGGACTTAGTCAAAGCCTCGAACCACGTCAAACAACATCAAAATTACGAATCAACGGCCTAAACCTTTCTTCCAACTTTCCAAATCTTCAAACTTCACCGAATGCGTCCGAATTACACTTAAACATTCCGGAATGATGCCAAACATTACGCACGAGTCACAAATCACGATACGAACCTATTCCAAGGCTCGAAACTCCAAACGGACATCGATAGCATCAAAATCCACTTCAAACCATACGTATGAAATTCTAGAACTTCCAAAATGCCAACTTTCTCCAATAAGTGCTGAAATGCTCCCGGATCACCTGATACTTAACCCGAACATACGCCCTAATCCGAAATCATCATACGAACCTATTTGAACCTTCAAATCCCGATTCCAAGGTCGTTTACTCAAAAGTCAAACCTTAAGTAATTCATCCAACTTAAAGCTTACGAAAATAGAATTTTCTTTCCAAATCAACTTCGAATTTCCTGAAATTCGATTCCGACCACATGTACAAGTCATAATACCTGAATTGAAGGTACTCAAAGCCTCAAACCGTAGAACGATGCGCTAGAGCTCAAAACGGCCGATCGGGTCGTTACATTCTCCCCCATTTTAACATACGTTCGTCTTTGAACGTGCCAACTGTTCCAGAGTTGTCCAAAATCACTATTTAACGCCTCGTGCACCTACCTGTGTCACTACAACCTATGTGAGCATATTAGCTCGAGCAAGACCAGAGATCCTTCTTATTAACTTAGGTAACAAGCTTCAGAACCAAATTCCAACATCCAAAAGTTTCTACGAGGCCCAATTCTAACATATTAACAACGGATCAATCACTAGACACTGTACCCAACATGACCATACTCCTCCGCTAAAATCACACTATGCACCACATAATTCACTTGGCCATAATAACATCCTCCGACCATAAATAGCTGCCAATTCACGAATTTGGTGCCCGCAACGCCCCTCGTAACACATATAAGCCCGGTTTCAATCCTCACAATACCGCCACGATAGAAGAGATGTGTAGAAACTCATAACCACCTGCCGAATCAACAAAACATGGAGTCTCTCCTCCTGACAGGAATCATTACCTTACTCTGAACTGAATAATGATATTTGCTCTTAAATATACCTCATATAAACCTGACTGCATTGATTTCAGGTCTAATAATCTCGTCTCACACAGTACACACTGCTTGGGCAATAAGCCACCTCAAACACTGACCCAGATCTCATATGATGCCATCAATGCACCGACCTACAGCTTGAATATGACACATAAGGCAGAACAAACTCTGGAAAAAGAACTACCCAGCGCGCGTAACGAATAAAACGACCGAAGAGATGTTATGAACCTTTCTCAGAGAATGAGAAACAAACACACAAAAATAAGCATAGGGGACCGTACTCAACATCTCACTGTTGCAGCGTGCAACTCGATCCACACATGACACCGTTGCGGCGTGCAACTGATCCAAACAACGTACCCGTGGCGGCATGCCACCCGATCCACACATGACAATAAATTAGGACATACCTATCAAGCCATAATGCTTATACCTACAAAATATAGAATATTGTCCACAAGCACGCCAAGTGCAAAAATATAACTCTGGGGAGACGGATAGCGCAATACGCCACAAAACCCAAGCACACTAAGGTGCGATAAATGACCTATGTCTCGAGAGCCATACTGGTCATATAACACCACAAGCTACACGGGACCTCAACACATGTGCAAATAATCAAGCCGTCTCAATCCGGAAGAACTCCCACAGTTCACAATCAAAGGAGTAGAGCGCCTTCCAGGCATAAACTCTCACATTTGCGATATTACTATAACCTCCATACTTGGTTTTAATCTTTCACAGTAAAATGACTAACATGCCACACTTATAAAATTTTCTCGTGAGGCACGCTTCCACGACCTTCTGCACTAGGTAGTAAAATCTGCATCTCCATACCACCAACCGTACTATGTTGTAAGGCAAATCACAATCCACAAATGAATACACAATGCCTCTTCCACAGAACACCATTGTCAGGTGACACTAAGATAACGCCAGCTTACTTTAAACATCTGAATTCTTCCCTGCTCATCCGAGCTCGTGACATTCCTGTTAACACCAAATCGCAACCTTGATCCTCCACTTTCAATTCCCATGCCGCTCATTGTACCTATCATGCCACTACACGAGAGTGTAAGAATTCATCATAACTCCCAAACTACTAGTAGAATAAACACTTCATTGGTTAGATTTCTTTCACTTTTTACTTCGGAAGGACCATTGCAACATGCAACTGAATTCCCAAATCACAGAAAACACAAACCTCAAGTCGTGGTCTAAACCATCATGACTCTTCCGGGATCTATTTACACAACAAGGACATTTGAATCAAATACCTCTCAAACCAATCAAGTTCTGGTTGTCAACATACAACCACAAATCACATGTATAACTTCACACGCTGAAGAAACTGATCATTGCCACAATCATGCCGATTCAACCATCACTAACCGACCCAACTTCTTCCAATTTACTCTCGACTTGCCTTAGAAATAATAGTAGCTCCATTCAAAAACGTAACAAACCAAATCCGCACTTGTAGCACCTCGAAAAATTTTGAAGTACTTAAGCGCTATTAAGAAAGTTGATGTGCACTAATTATGTTATTTTGTGTGTAGACGGGGACTATTAATATGATAGATATCAATTGGATATGATAATAATTGTACGAGGCATATTATAAGTAATGTGGGGTCTAAGGATAGCTCTAAGTCCAAGTCATGTTGGAAATTACACGATAGACTAAAGTTCCACATGAGTACGAACAAGATCAAACTTTGGACGAGCATATCTATATATATATACAAGTTATGTGATGGACAACCTATCAAATGAAAGATCTTCGAGTCTAGTTTCTAAATCTCCAAACCATTAGTCATTCGACATTCCTACAAGAAGGTATGATCAAATTACCAAAGGCTGGTAGAGGAGTCTGTGGATGCGAAGCATCCGGGGCTGCGTCCGAAAGAATGGCTGGTAGTGAAGTGCTGCCATAGCATCCAAGGCCGCGTTCAAAACCCAGAAATCAAAGCCTATAAATACAAAGACGGGGGAGGAGAGTATTTTGAGTATTGGGGGTTAGGGTTCTTGAGGTGAAGGAGCGATTTTAAGCTCAAATCAAGTCCAATCAACCAAGGTAGGTTGTCAATGTTGTTTTGGGTTGATTCTTACTCAATCTGCATGAGTTCTAACATCATTCTTGCATCCAAATGTTAGATTTAACATCAAATCCTCAAGAACACTAAATCACCAAAGTTGTGATTTTCAAGATTGAGCTACTAGAGGTAATTTCAATGCTTCAAACTCGTTTATTATGAGTAGTTAGAAATATTTGAAGCATTTGTTACAAGTTTTAATGGTTGAAATATTAGATTATAAAACTCTAGTTCATGGCATGAATAGTACTTTTGAGAAAATAAGAGAGAAGATGAATGGTTATCTTGGCGATGAAATTTATGAATACAATGAACCTATGGAATTATTTGTTAGCAAAAGATAGAAGTGATCAACTAAGTAATCACCCGAATTGTATATTTTGCAAGTGTTGATTATGAAAGACGATGAATAGTCACTTATTGGCAATGGACAATTGATGTAGTATCATTAATGACTTCGAATGGGTATTAAAACATAAGAATGAAGTTGAATGGTCTAGCATGTCAAACTATTTGGCGATTTGAGTTGTTGGAGGCTTGTAGAAACTTATGAGCCGTATATGGATGTTGATCAATATCCTAGGTCATATTTTGATGTAATTAGAATATCTGATTGTATATCAACTTGTTAGTGTTGTTGAGCATTTTAGTCAACATTGGAGTAATGGAGGATGATTGAAAGCTAGTGAACGTTAATAAAGCGAAAGCGAGGTAAGTTGATTAAAACGTACTCTTCTTGAGGGGCTTTCTCTTAAAGCATGTTTCGAGTTAATACTTAAGTTATTTGCTAATGTGCTTTCGCGCTTGTAGGGATAAACAAGTACGGATGTCTCCATGTACAAAAATATTATGTTACATATGTAATGTCATGCTGTTTTATAAAATTTTATTTAAATCTGTTTGGCAAATTGACACTCAAGGTAAATGTTATAGGTTTTATCAAAACTTTCGTATTGACAAGAGTATACATATTTGAGTGCTAAAGATATGTTTTTATGGAAAGTATTCCTTTTGGAAATTGATGAGCAGAATAGAACTTGTGGTGTCTTTTAAAGATTGATGTTAAATTGCTAATGGCTTTAACTGTAAAAGGTTGTTTATTTAATTTTTGTTCAAATGATTTAGATTTTTTTTATTTAATGCTATGATTTGATTAAAATAGATCCTTTGAGGATACTATGCTATGAATCTATTTTTGAAGTATCAAATGTTTTGGGAGTTACTTGTGTTCACCGAGATTGACTTAGAATATATTGTGTTCGTCATCATGAAACTACACGTGTCGGTGAAGGCGTAGATGACCACTTTGTAGTATAGACTACGACAGAGTGCTCTCCCTCGAGAGGGTACTAATTTTTGCTATTATTTACATGGCTGAGTCGATTCGTACGGCACTATGATGAGACGACCTGAGCAAGTAAGGTTTATGATACTTGCCGCTAGGTACATAACCTAGTTGACCTTCTTATGTCAGTGATGGTATAGTACTCCCAGTGAAAGGTAAGGATGATTTTCTTATGTTTAGGCCTAAGGAGCCGAAAGTGATTTCAGTGACTTAAAGCAAATGGAATGACTTTGTATGATTTTATTCATAATCTTGGATTGATGTAAATGTATTAAAAATTTATATTGTGGATTATATTTCACTTGGTTGTTATTTAAAATAACAAGGGTCATGAATTGATCGTTTTTTGTCAAATATTGGTGCATTGTTTTTAGAAAGTTTGTCCCAAGAACTTAAGTTAGAGAGAGTCTATGACACTTGTTGAGTACCGTTGTGGTACTTAGGGCCCCCCTCCAGGGCCTTGCTTACTTTACATATTTCAGGATGATATATGATACGTGGCATGCGGTCAAGCTAGGATGACTTTCTTTTCGAGGTATTATGAAGCACCACTTTTATTTCGTGGTAGCTATCATGTTCTTTCTTATTTTATTTTGTTGGAATTACTCCAACCGTTGGTTCTATTCTTTGGTCTAGAGGCTCCATAGATAGTTGTGAAGGTTGTAGTAATGGGGTTGTACACGACATAAATGAAAGTATATTTATTTTACTTAGTCTCATTGTTATTATCATGAAAAACGTCATGTGTGATTTTGAATTGAAAAATATTTTATTATTTTACTTGAAAATTATATGATTTTCAAGGAGCTTCGACAGTTAACTTGATTTTTACGCATATGATTTGGGTGCATCACATGGTTTGGTTCGCTCGGGTCGGGTAGTGTGCTGGGTGCTGGTCACGTGATTTTGGGTCGTGACATACTTAGTATCAGAGCACTAGATTCTAAGTCGAGTCCTAGGAAGTTTATGGAGCCGTGTCAAGTAGAGTCCCTCTTATCAGTGTGTTGTCGGCCACACTTATGTCGGGAAGGCTACAATGACATCTAGGGAGTTTCACTTTTATCTTACTCTAGATTGTGCATTTATACCTGAAGTGAGAGTACGTGTTCTCGATCGTATTGATTTCCTATTGTGGAAGCTATAGAAGTGACGAGAATAAAGTTCAAGGTTCGAGTTATAATACAAGATGTTTGGGCTAATAGCCAGAAAGTGTCAGATTTGTTCGAAATGGAAAGATGGGTTAGAATAGATTGGGACTGATACAGTCAACACATATGACTTTGGTGAATAAGAATTATCAGTCAAATACTGAGAAATCATGAAAGGAAATAATGTGTTGATGTCAGCTAATATTGTCAGGATGGTGTCATGACTTATAAAGAATTTTACTAAAGGATGTGAATAAGGGACCTATGTTAGACCCTAGATTTCAATACAAGATTGTTGGTCAAGATGTTGGAGCTACTGTTTACTATGGTAATCACCATTAACGAGTTTAGCAAAGGTACAAAAAAAATATCGTAAATGAATATGTTGCATCTTAAATTATCATGACAAGATATGGAGAGGTGAGGTGGATCTAATTGATAAGTGAATGTGAATTAGTCAAGTTTGTGGTAAACATAGTATGACTCATAAGAAGTATGGCATAGTTAAGACAGTTTCAATAATGACCAAAGACACCTTCCCAAAAGAAAAAAAAATAAGAAAAACAAAAAGACTTTCTTGATCATCCAAAAAGGGAATGTTACAAGACGAGCCTTAATTATACTAGACATAGGGTTTCCCCTGAGCATGATAGGATGAGGTCAGTGATACCATGAATAATGGGAAGATATGCAAGTATATTTTCTTTTTATATGAAACATGCTGATGTAAATATGTGGTATTAGCTATGGCTAAAAGAGTTTGCATTATGATGAAGACATACATGAGGTAATAAGACCCTACATGCATGACATCTTTATCATAAGTATCAACCTACTCGGTGGGATACCATCAAAATAAAGTTTCATAAAAAGGACTTAAGAACAAGATATATAATTTCAGAGATATATACTGCGGAATCGCATATATATATATATGCAGCTTGAGAACATAATGGTGGCATAAAGATACATTGGGTATTTCTTACATTTAGCATTCTGAAGATGGCATATACTGTGAAAAGTTATATAATGATATGTGGATTTAGCCTAAGGGAGTCACACTCGTTCAACTTATTTAAGCATAAGATGAGAGGCGCAAGGTAGTTGTACTTGCTAGAACTCTATTAGAGCATGGATTGAAGGGTGAAATGTTAGAAGAAATTTCGATGGTAGAGTGATCATGGAAGAGTGAAGTGCTAACTATAATGATGTCTTAAGGCGAGAAATAATGACACATAGCAATATATGTTGCAGCTAGTAGCCACATAATACTTGGATACGAAAACGAACAAAGAAAGTTCCTATGAATATAACCAATCTATCCTATTGTTTGAATATTGAGCATATCAGCATAATGATTAAATAAAAATTCAAGGTGCAAAGAAAGATTGAAACGGTAAACTAAAATTTTCTAGTTGGGGAATAAAGATCCTATAGTAGTGGGTGGTCATGTAGTGGTCAATGGTACGTTTTTTGTGAGATGACAGTTTAATAAAGACTTTGAGTGACATGTAAGAGTTTAAATTGGGTTTATTCTTAAGTGGGGAGCATCGGGACAGGAGAAGTTCACCTTAAAGGTGATGGTTTTGGAAATAAGATTTCTTATTCACGAGTCAAGATGAAGAGGAAATTTTCGGTAACTTCGTGATGAAATGGGTAAAAATATCATAAAGTATGTAGGGAATTAAAAACTCATCACAAGCAACAGTCAAGATATTCTGCATCAAGGATATTACAAATATATGTATGATATTTACATATTTGATGGACACCTCACATGTATTCTTACAACTTAGAGGCATGTATGATTTGAACTAAATTCAAGTGTTGGCAGGAACGAGGGAGTACTTTGAATTATACATGGAATTGTACAGAATAAGGGAGTCCTTTTAATATGTGCACACTTTTCACGGAATAAAACAGAAAGGGGTAATAAAATGCTTATTCTTAAATGAGAAATGACTCTTGTATACCAAAAATGAAATATGCCAGTAAAAAGCATGGGCTTAAGAAAGGGCACTAATCTTAAAAGGTGTAAGTGTCATCATGATAGCGTTGATACGTGAGTGTGGGAAGCTTACAGACTATGGTAGTATACCTATGGTGCACCCATAAATAGATAAAATCTTAAATTTTTGTTAGAGAACCATCAAAAGGAACTCAAAGTTAAGGAGTTGGTTGAAGTTAAGAAATGGAAACTTGAACCCCGGTATTCGAGAATGGATGGCAAAGTAGTATCGTAAAATGGATGAAATTGAGATGAATATTTTTTCCATAGAACAAACTTGTAAGCAATAATAGTTATCAAGTTGGGATCTTCGGGAACTCCAAAGTCACGAGTGAAAGTGGGGGTACTAATTGTTATATGATGGATGAATCTAGAAGAACATTTCATAATAACTTTAACAATTATACGACATCAAGAGTCCTAAAGGGAAAAAAATCATTTCTGGAAGCAAGAATCGTGAGAGGCAACAGATTTATTTGAAAGTATTGTTTATTGAAAAAATATTCCAAGGCTACGAGTCGGAATGAACAAGTTTTATAGATACCGAGTGGGCAATATAACTTCGATCTCATAAACTATGAGATATTTCCTTGAGAAAGCTAAGAAATTAAATGAGCATTAGTTTTTCTTTATCTAACTAAAAGAAAAATAATTTTTTTAAGGAAGTCCAATCACAAAGAGATTTTTGGTTTATTTGAAGATACTTTTCAGGTATAACTTGATGTATGCATGACTAAAGAAAATGCAAGCATGTATAATAGTGATATGGGAGCTATGTATAGTATCTATTATTGATATTGAATGGTATTCATATATGTTACAAGGTAAAAGTTTTAAATATTTACATTTGATGCACTTATGGTATATGTACGGCCGAGTGGGGTCAAGATGGTACATTATATTGTGTATTGTTGGTTGTTGAGCGACATTGTCATTGGTGCCCATGTGGGCGCTTGTTCTGGACAGGTTAAAGTTTTTGAATAGTCCTAGTTATAGGGAAAAACTCTGCCGAAAATTTTAAGAATTTGTAAAGATAGCCAAATTTTGAGGGCCATAAGTAAGTTGAGATTTTAGAAAGAAAGTATAAGACCCATGCAGTCATAAGGGCCTATGCATAATGGTTGGAGGTAAAAGAATGGTAAATATATTCTTAGAAGTGACTTGTAAAACATTCAAGGACGAATGTTCTTAAGTGGGGGAGAATGTAGCACCCCGAAAAATTTCGAAGTACTTAAATGCTATTAAGAAAGTTGATGTGCGTTAATTATATTATTATTTGTGCGCATGAGGACTATTAATATGATGGATATCAATTGGATATGATAATAAGTGTACGAGGCATATTATAAGTGATATGGGGTCTAAGGATAGCTCTAAGTCCAAGTCATGTTGGAAATTACATGATTAAAGTTTGGATGAGCATATCTACATATATATACATAGAGATATGTGATGGTAAACCTACCAAATGAAAGAACTTTGAGTCTAGTTTCTAACGCTTCAAACAGTTTGTCAGTTGGACATTCCTACAAGATGTTATGACCAAATTACCAAAGGCTGGTAGAGGAGTCTGCGGATACGAAGCATCCGGGGCCGTGTCCGAAAGAATGGCTGGAAATGAAGTGCTGCCGTAGCATCCAAGGCTGCGTCCTAAACCCAAAAATATGGGTCTATAAATACAAAGTCGGGGGGGG
>MCJB01034953.1:38785-49725 GCA_002018475.1 Nicotiana obtusifolia | reverse complement strand
GGGGGGGGGGGAGAGTATTTTGAGTATTAGGGGTTAGGGTTCTTGAGGTGAAGCGGCGATTTTAAGCTCAAATCAAGTCCAATCAACCAAGGTAAGTTGTTAATGTTGTTTTGAGTTGATTCTTACTCAATATACATGAGTTCTAACATCATTCTTGCATCCAAATGCTAGATATCATCATGAAATCCTCAAAAACATTAAAATTACCAAAGTTGTGATTTTTCAAGATTGAGCTACTAGAGGTAATTTCAATGCTTCAAACTCTTTTATTATGAGTAGTTAGAAATATTTGAAGCATTTGTTACATGTTTTAATGGTTGAAAGATTGGATTATAAAACTTTAGTTCATGGCATGAATAGTACTTTTGAGAAAATAAGAGAGAATATGAATGGTAGTCCTGGTGATGAAATTTATGAATACAATGAACCTATGGAATTATTTGTTAGCTAAAGATGGAAGTGATGAGCTAAGTAATCACCCGAATTGTATATTTTGCAAGTGTTGATTATGGAAGACGATGAATAGTAACTTGGTGGCAATGGACAATCGATGTAGTATCATTAATGACTTCGAATGGGTATTAAAAGATAAGAATGAAGTTGAATGGTCTAGCATGTAAAACTATTTGGCGATTTGAGTTGTTGGAGGCTTGTAGCCAACTTATGAGCTATATATGGATGTTGATCAATATCTTAGGTCATATTTTGATGTAATTAGGATATCTAATTATAGATATCGACTTGTTGGTGATGTTGAGCATTTTAATCAACATTGGAATAGTGGAGGAGGATTAAAAGCTTGTGAATGTTAATAAAGCGAAAGCGAGGTAAGTTGATTAAAACTTACTCTTCTTGAGGGACTTTCTCTAAAAGCATGTTTCGAGTTAATACTTAAGTTGTTTGCAAATCTGCTTTCGTGCTTGTGGGGACAAACAAGGACGAATGTCTCCATATACAAAAATATTATGTTGCATATGTAGTGTCATGCTGTTTTAGAAAATTTTATTTATATCTTTTTGGCAAAATGACACTCAAGTTAAATGTTATAAGTTTTTATCAAAACTTTCGTATTGGCAATAGTATACATATTTGAGCGCTAAAGATATGTTTTTATGGAAAATATTCCTTTTGGAAATTGATGAGCAGAGTAGCACTTGTGGTGTCTTTTAAATATTGATGTTAAATTGCTAAATGCTTTAACATGGAAAATGTTGTTTATTTAATTTTTGTCAAAATGGTTTAAATTTTTTTTTATTTAATGCTATGATTTGATAAAAAAAGATCCTTTGAGGCTACTATGCTACGAATCTATTTTTGAAGTATCAAATGTTTTGGGAGTTACTTGTGCTCACTGAGATTGACTTCGAATATATTGTGTTCGTCGTCATGAAACTACACATGCCGGTGTAGGCGTAGATGGCCACTTTGTGGTATAGACTACGACAGAGTGATATCCCTCCATAGGGTACTATTTTTTGTTATTATTTACATGGCTGAGTCAATTCGTACAGCACTACGATGAGACGACCTGAGCAAGTAGGGTTTATGATACTTGCCGCTAGGTACATAACCTAGTTGACCTTCTTATGTCGGTGATGGTATAGTACTCCCAGTGAAAGGTAAGGATGATTTTCTTATGTTTAGGCCTAAGGAGCCAAAAGTGATTTCAATGACTTAAAGCAAATGGAATGATTTTGTATGATTTTATCCATAATCTTGGATTGATGTAAATGTATTAAAAGTTTATATTGTGGATTATATTTCACTTGGTTGTTATTTAAAATAACAAGGGTCATGAATTGATCGTTTTTTGTCAAATATTGTTGCATTGTTTTTATAAAGTTTGTCCCAAGAACTTAAGTTAGAGAGAGTCTATGACACTTATTGAGTACCGTTGTGGTGTACTCAGCCCTTAGGGCCCCCCTCCAGGGCCCTGCTTACTTTACATATTTAAGGATGATGTATGATACGTTGTGGTCAGGCTAGGATGACTGTCTTTACGAGGTATTATGACGCACCACTTTTATTTTGCGGTAGCTTTCATGTTCTTTATTATTTTATTTTGTTGGAATTACTCCAATCGTTGGTTCTATTCTTTGGTATAGAGGCTCCATAGATAGTTGTGAAATGTTGTAGTAACGAGGTTGTACACGACATACATGAAAGTATATTTATTTTACTTAGTCTCATTATTATTATAATGAAGAACGTCATGTGTGATTTTGAATTGGAAAATATTTTATCATTTAAACTTGAAAATATATATGATTGTCAGGGAGCTTCCGCAGCTAAATTGGTTTTAATGCATATGATTTGGGTGCATCACATGGTTTGGTTTGCTCGGGTCGGGTAGTGTGCCGTGTGCTGGTCACGTGGTTTTGGGTCGTGACAGCACTTATCCCGAGTGACCCGCATCACGAGACCGCATCGTCTCAATACTGAACCATCTCGTACTCTCCTTATGCGCACAATAGCATCTCCAACTGGTACACCCATTCTGCAAGACCTTCCACATATCCGAAGCTATTTCTTCCTTTCCTCCAATACTGCGTCGCATACCCGATGATATCATAGAACATTCCAAGTCCCATTCGTAATCCACTACGAAAACTCGATCCTTAACCACACAATGGACCCGAAATCCTTAGGCACCACACTTTAGTTCTTGAACCCACTAGGACCGTTGTTGAGAGTCAGCTACTCTGACCGGGTCCTGAATATAACCAAACTCCATCGCTCTGCTAGCACATGAACATCCTATCAAAGAAGAAACCGGCTGAATTCTTTTCCTTGTATATTACATCCACAAGAAGCAAAAACTCTGAGTCTTCCCAAAACCTACACCTGAATCGATAAGGCGAAGTATAGCACACATTCATCAAGTTCCTTGCTCGAACTACCCCTGATGTTTTCTTTTCTTAGTCATAATTAATCCACCAACGCATCGATAACCCGAAACTGCACAAGCAGACAACCACGCGATCCAATCGTAGACGGTGAGCTCCCCCACTTAGCTTTAAGCTATCATCACATAATGTAGAGCCTACAACGATTCCTCCTTCTCAATTACCATGATCTCGCATCGTTAACCCGCCAAATTTCTCAAAGTCTTGTGTTTAGATTTTCATGAAACATTCCGAATTATCAGCTACGATCGCATACTCGACCTTCTGTTGGGTAGTAAGTAGAATTCTTCATAGAAACCTCATCAAAATCATGCAACCACTAACCTTTTCACAGGAGATAACCCACCTGTGGTATTCCATACCGACATCTTCCAACGACGCTGCACCAGGTACAACTACCACGAGTTCAGTAAACCCTCCTGAGCCCATGCTCGTCCACCAGCTTTACAAGTCTATTCCTTCCCCATTGACATCAACTAAAAGTCCAACAATACCTTCCAAACTCAAAGTCATGTTCATCTGAAACGATAATCAAATCTTCACACACCTCTTCATTTCAAGCAAACTCCTTTTTGCCATATTCAATCTGTCTCGGTACAGTAACCACCATTCCAAATATTATACGTGGACCTAGTCACTTTCCACCATGCTTCCCTAATCGCTCTAATCTTCCTCAAGGTACGTGGCTATCCTACCAGAGAATCCATATGCTACTCCGCGACTCCCACTTCGGTCAAACCATCTCCTTTAAGCAACTTCTCGACCTACGCTTTTCATACTTGGCCTGGTAGTAATTCAACCACCGCGAGACACCTCCCGCCATGTGCTTCCTCATACTTTGCTGCCCAAATGTTGCCTCAAATCAAATCCAACCTGTAGCACTGGAACTAATGAATTGCTACCAGCTCTAAATCTCCTAGAAGATCATCTTTCTTGAGCCATTAAAATTAAAAATACCAATTCGATTTTGAACCGCTACACACTGCTACCTCTGACAACCGCTCCTCAAGTACCATTTCACAACACCCTGCCCCGAAGGCAAAATCAAAGACCATAACACCGGGGAACCCTAATACGTTCGAACCAGGACAATGACACCACATCACAAATGAGAATTCCACCACGCTCAAAAATATCAAGTCTCGTTACTTCATCAACCAAACCCGGACATCTATGGTCCGATTGTCTTTCCTCGCGCTGGAATTAAATACTGAACCCCTAAATCATGCACTGATAAATCCTCCCTTCAAGTCATTCACTGCCTCAACACATAAACGAGCACCCTACCATTGCACCAACACTGCACGATAAAAATGCATGAACATCATAGCAATCTGTGCATAGCCTCAAAACCATAGGCAATACTGATACAGGGCATAGAACGACATAACCCCCTTCCACAAGGCGACGATAATAACTCGCTCGAGTACGCAGGGAAAACCATCCTGCATCACATCTGCAGTACCATTACAACTCCTCAATGCCCAATTGATACCAAGTGCTTCATGTCGCATAAGATTGAGTAGGAAGGAAATAAAAGCATAAGCCTCAAAAGAATCAATTCGCACGATGAGGAATCAAGAAGGGAAGTGTTCCTAACAACCCTGTAACCTCTCGAACATAAGTACAGACGTCTCTGTACCGATCCGCAAGATTCTACTAGACTTGCTCATGACTCATGAGACCTAAGCGAACCTAACGCTCTGATATAGAGCTGTCACGACCCAAAATCCACTAAAGGTCGTGATGGAGCCTAATGCTGCCATTAGGAAAGCAACCGGTTAATTGAATAGTATAATATAGAATTTACTTAATAATAATTATGTGAATGATAATAACGAACAACCAGTAGGAACCCTCGAAACCCGGTGTCACAAGTGCTTAAGCATTAACTAGGAAATATAATAAAATACAGCATCTGTCTGGAATACAAGTTAGATAGGAGCATATAAATAACTCTGATGGAGACTCTGTATGCTGCAGGTCGAAACATGGAATGCAACTCACCATAAAGTCCCCGCAAATGCCGCGCCTCTGCGCCTAGAGGACCACCAGAAATATGTATATACCTGCACAATAACTGTAGCAAGTGTAGCATGAGTACGTAAATCAACGCGTACCTAGTAAGTATCTAGCCTAACCCTAGAGAAGTAGTGACGAGGGGTCGACATCAACACTTACTAGTAGTCCAATAAGATAGGTACAATAAGAAGTAAATAAATATGGGCAGAGCAGATAAATGGTACGAATAAATATAAATACGAGGTACAATCCTCCTCTGAACGGTAAACTCAAGCTCTCACTAAGCAGTTAACTCCTCAGTCGGAGTATATATATAATGGACCTCACCAGATAGGTCATCACAGTTCAAATCAGGAAAACTCACAGATACACTGGCTTCTTGCCAAATATTACGCACGATTTCATAGAAGTATTTAATAGAAATGCCAAGGTGTACGGCCCGATACCATCATAATATGTGCACTGCTGAGGGTCGAATGGCACGAACCGTAAATACATCTACTATATTGTCGAGGCGAAATGCCAGCTCCCATGAGAGTGTGATACATAATCCTGTCGAGGCAAACGGCTCGATCCCATAATAATGTGTGCACTCCAAAGGGTCGAACGGCACGAACCACAGATGTATCTATTATACTGCCGTGGCGAACGGCCCGATCCTATTAGAATAAGAAGCTTTAACATGTCATTGACCCCACATGCGAGTTATGAACTTTAAGGAAAACTTTTAATGAAAATGCATAGCGCGGAAGAAATTCGTAAGAGGAGTACAATTATTTCGCGGCTAATCATAAAGCCTGTCAAATCTCTACAATAGCAAGTCTATCACTCTATGCAAGTCTAGCCTCAAGTCGTAATGTGAAATAAAGGAATTTAATAGGCAAGAGACAACTCAAATAGTACAGTCATAGTATGGTGTGAACCTAAGTCTACAGAAAATAACATGAATTTTAGCTATGTACGGACTGCCGTCACCTCGTGTGTACGTAGCCCCCGCAACAAGTAGCACATATCAAATACACCACCTAGGGGTAGTTTTCCCTCACAGGGTTAGACAGGAGATTTACCTCACTACAAAAATCCATAACCGGCTCCAACGCCAATCAAACACCTCAAACCGATGCCCGTCTCTCCAAAACTAGTCAAACAATGTGCAAACCAATAAAAATGTACTCTAATACTCATAAAAATTCAATTCTTAACAATTCTCAACTTCACTCGAAAATTCAATAAAACCCACCCTCGGGCCCACGTGCCCAGATTCCGAAACATTTCGAAGATAAACTTTACTCATAACACTATGAACTCAAATAAATAAATTTATTCTCAATTCCATGTCCAATTTCTTGGTCAAAATCCAAAAATACCAAACTCTAGGTTTTCTATCAAAATCCCAAGTTTCTACTTATTTCCATGTTTAAATCCATATGTAAACCATGTATTTAACTTGTAATAGGTAGGAATCACTTACCTTGTGTTGGTTGATGAAAATCCCCTCAAAATGGCTCCCAAAATTTGGCCAACCCAAGTGAAAAATGAAAGAAAAAGAGCCAAATCCCGTTCTTAAAACAACTCTGCCCAGCGATCTTTTCACATCTGCGGTCCCCTGGTCGCTTTTGCAGCTTCAATCTCGCACCTGCGAGAACCTAGGCCAGGTCGCATATCGCATCTGTGGCCCCTTCAGCGCTTCTGCGCCCTCGCTTCTACGACACCTCATCCGCAGGTGCGGTTTCGCTTCTACAAAAACTCGGCCACGTCTGCAGTCCAAGCCTTTCCCAGCAAAGCCCGCTTTTGCACTAGCCTGGCCGCTTCTGCGGAGTCGCATCTATAGCCCTTTTTCCGCAGGTGCGATTGCACCAGATCTCAGCTGCCTCAGCATTTCTCCCAAGTCCAAACTCGATAAGTTTCCATTCCTATTCGAACCCGAGGCCCTCGGGCCATCCAAACATACTAACACATCCCAAAGCATGACACGGACTTCGTCGAAGCCTCGAACCACGTCAAATAATATCAAAATTTTGAATCAACAGCCAAACTTTCTTCCAACTTTCTAAATCTTTAAACTTTGCCGAACGCGTCCGTATTGCACATAAACATTCCAGAATGACGCCAAACTTTATGCACAAGCCAAAAATCACGATACAAACCTATTCCAAGGCTCGAAACTCTAAACGCACATCGATAGCATCAAAATCCACTTCAAACCATACTTATGAAATTCTAGAACTTCCAAAATGCCAATTTTCTACAATAAGTGCCGCAATGCTCCCGGATCACCCGTACTCAACCAGAAGGTACACCTAAGTCCGAAATCATCATACGAACCTATTAGAACCTTTAAATCCTGATTTCGAGGTTGTTTACTCAAAAGTCAAACCTTAGCTAATTCTTCCAACTTAAAGCTTCCGAAATTAGAATTTTCTTTTCAAATCAACTCCGAACTTCCCGAAATTGGATTCCGACCACACCTACAAGTTATAATACCTGAAGTGAAGCAATTCAAGGCCTCAAACCGCCAAATGACATGCTATAGCTAAAAACGATCGGTCGGGTCGTTACACTTATTGTAAGGTTGGACCTCTTGACAATTCAAAAGCACACGTATTGTAGCTGACTTTAGTTCCATCCCACTCAAAAGTCGTTTTGAACTACGTTTTGGACCGTCTTTACCTGGTTGATTGAGTATGGAAAATGGTGGATACGAAGAATCAGCGCCTCCATCGTCATGCCGATCAGGTCTATTTCTCAAACATGGCACATCATGTTCAAAATAATATGAACAAAATAAGAAGTTTCTCTAGCCAAATATTCCTCACAAATCGATCCTTCAATCCTAGATCTATTTTTGACAATCCGCTTACATTTGCCAATAATCCTACATATTACCATTATTTTTAGATGGAATAATATTAAAATGAAACACATAAGGATTAATGATTAATAGTCATTAATTACCTCTCAAATGGATACATCCATCTGCACTGAACCGACCCTCCAAGCCATGCCTCTTGTGCAAGGTGAATTGGAAGATGTTCCATCACATCAAATAACCAAGAGGCAAATTTTCGCCAACCTGTTTAAAGTTACGAGAATGTTACTCTCCATGTAAGTTAGGTTCTCCACCCTCAAGGTGTTAGAACACAACTTCTTGAAAAATAAGCTTGCCTCTATGATGGGCTTCCATATTCTATCAGGTAATGCATTAAATGCAACAGGCATCAAAGATTCCTTGAAAATGTGACAATCATGGCTTTTCATAGACGTCAACTTTCCTTCTTTCATGTCAACACACCTAGACAGGTTTGATGCATACCCATCAACATACTCAAATTATTAACCCAATCACAAATCTCTCTTCTCTCCTCCAAGGTGAAGGTAAAACTGGCATTGGGTTTCTGAATCTTGTTGTTCAAATATGTCAGGTACAACTCACTTCGCCTACAATATTCCTTTAAGTCCATCCTAGCCTTCAAGTTATCCTTTGTCTTGTTGTTGACATCTATCACAGTATTAAACAAGTTGTCAAAATGTTCTTCTCAATATGCATGAGATCAAGATTATGCCAAAGAAGATTGTGCTTCCAATAAGGTAACTCCCAGAATATGCTCTGTTTAGTCCAGTTGTGTGTAACACCATAACCTGGTATCTTGTTAGCCAAAGGGATACTCTGTTACCTTAGGTAGATCCCTAACTCAGTTCCAAATCTCTTCTGGAGACAAGACGGATCGTGGCTCCTCATAATCAGTTTTTTTGTTCATAAATGCACTAGTATTTCTCCTGAACTCATGATCCATTGGCAACCTCCATGTTTCAAAGTGAATGCCATTGTATCTTCCATACAAGTCGGGCAATCTAACTTTCCGGCAGTCGGCCACCCGGACATCATTCTATAAGCAAGAAAATAATTTATAGTCCATATCAAAGGAGCACGCAAGTTTTGATTAGTTGATACATTATATGTTTCCACGCCTTGATGTCACATAACTTCAACTCATCAATCAAAGGCTGCGGTAAACATCAATCAACTTTTTTGGATTACGTGGACCTGGAATAATACAAGTTAGAAACAAATATGGACTTGTCATACATAACTCAGGTGGAAGATTACACGGCGTAACAAACACCGGCCAACATGAATATGGTGTAGCAGAGACTGCAAATGGAGTGAATCTATCAGCACATAATCCCAATATTTTTTGGTTCGCTAGCAAAATCTGTGAACACCCTATCGAAATGCTTCCATGCTTCTCTATCTGATGGATGACATAGAACAACATCTGGCCTTCTATGCTCATAATGCCATCTCATATGAGGACCGGAGCTCATTGATGCATACAAGCTCTTTAACCTTGGTATAAGTGGTAAGTTGTGCATCGCTTTCACCGGGATCTTCTTCTTTTTATCATTTGTGCCATCCTTGTAACGAGGCTTGTTACAAAATTTACAGTTCTCTAGAGATGCATCATCCATATAGAATAATATGCAACCATTCTCACAGCAATGAATCCTCTCTGATGAAAGACCCAACTTGGAAACCAATTTTTTTGCCGTGTAGAAATCTTTGGGTAGATCAATATTACTCAAATTAAGTTCATTCATAAGCCCAATGATAGAATTCATACCCGATTGAGAAATAGAACTATCCGACATAATCTGAAGTAATCGAACATCAACAAACAACTTGGAATGCGCTAAGCCTTCATACAACAGACAACTAGCTTCCTCTAACTCTTTGAAGAACTTCTTAGCCTCATTATTTGGTTCAAATTGAGCCCCGGGAACATCTCAAAGGCATCCCTCATCATGTTATTGAATCTAGAATTTTCAACATTATTCTCCATTACGAGACTACCCTCCTCACCACCAAAAGAATTATGAAAACCAACATCATTTACACTATCAAGATTCTCCCATGAGTAGTCCACACATAATAATCTTCCATAAATCCCTTTCTAAAAAGATGACATGTAACAATATCTTCTCCCAATAACTTTACGCACTTGCATTTCACACAAGGGCACCTATTCGTTCCTTCAATACAAAAATCATCAAGTGTCCTTGCCTTAGCAATAAATCCAGCACCCCCTTCTTTAAATTCATCCCTCAACCCCACAGATTAGGATGATTCCTATTATACATCCATCTACGATGCGCAAATGCCATTTATACAAACAAAAAAACTAGAAGTTGACATATTTATTTTATTTATACTAACTAAGTTATATTCTCCCAAAGGTTATCTAAATAGTTCAGTTATATATTTTACTACAATACTTGGATGGTTTCAATATTAATATGTACGGCAAAAAAGTCCTAAAACATAAAATTAGTCTAATTTATTTCAAATTACAATATGATAGCGGCCTAATACTTCATTAATTGCATTTTCTTCATTTCGTTCCAATAATAAATAATCTAATTAACACACAGATAGTGCATGAAGAATTTCCAAACGAAAAGCCGAAACAGAGAAGTATTAGCACTTAAGTTGTTTCTTAACTAACATAACTTGAATGGATAAAAATTCTAACTCTTTAAAATATTGTTCGTTTCTAACTATTATAACCTAAATTATAAGAAGTATTGGCACTAAAGTTGTTTCTTTAGTTGTTTTTTATATAAACAAGAATTTCATACTTATAGAACATACCTAGATTATTCCAAACTTTTTTATTGATTTACTATTGGATACATACAAGCATACTAGTCATTTTCACAAGAACATCTAACTAAAAGAAAAAAATAGCTAATTAATCTAAACAAGTAAATTTTTAACAAGTCACTATATACATATTATATTGTAAATATTATTGCTAATTTATCTATACTATATTGCAAATTATATAGCTAATTTGTACATACTATTTTGCTAAATTAATGCAAAAATAAAAACCTGAAAAACGACCAACGGATCTGCTGCCGAACTACCACCGGAGGGGAGATGAGCCGCTGAATTCCTACACTAAAAACGAGTTAAACAACTTGGGAATAAAGAATTTGGGTTGGGGGGGG
>MCJB01034953.1:0-38765 GCA_002018475.1 Nicotiana obtusifolia | reverse complement strand
GGGGGGGGGGGGGGGCTGGACGGGGAAATGGAGCGGGTGAGGGAGAGTGAGAGTGAGAGAGAGGGAAATGATACCTTCCATGGTTAGATTAGAGGAGAAAATCAAGCAATAGAGCGGGTGGGGGCAGAAGAGGACAGGGGAGGAGAGGGAAAAAGGCTAGAAAAGAAAGAAGCAAAAAGAAAAAACGTGTTAGGGTTGTATTACAAAAAAAGATTTGCGACTGAATCGGTCGCAAATTTAAAATTTGAATTTTCACATTGCGATTGATTCGGTCGCAAATCTCGTTGACCAGTCAGACCTCATTTTATTGTATATTCCGACCAAATCGGTCGAAACATTTAATTTAATTTTTTTTATATTTTACTTTTTGCGACTAATTCGGTCGCAAACCATAAAAAATATTTTCGCAGTAATTTCCGCATAATTGAGCCACTGAATCTATCACAATTTTGAGCCAAAAATTTTAAAAAAATTAACATGTATTTTCATAAAGTTTCAGACTGAATTAGTCGAAAATTGCGACTGAATTAAATCGGTCGGAATTTTTCAGTCGCAAATTTGTAGTTTTTAATTAGTGATTTGGCTGCGCACGGAATTTAAGAAAAATAGAAGACTTTTGAACTTGTGGTGTAAAATAAGGCACATATATTTTGAGTGGATGCGTAAAGGTAAGTTACTTCCAAATATGAAAAAATGATCATTCTTATCGTAGTAGGTGTCTTGACATGACCTCGTCACTACTCTACCGAGGTTAGGCTTGATACTTACCGGGCACCATTGTGGTGTACTCATACTACACTTCTGCACATCTTTTTGTGCAGATCCAGGTACCTCATACCAGGCTATCAACCAGTGAGTAGAGCTTCTAGATAAGAGACTTCAAGGTACACCTGTTGGCATTCGCAGGTCTTGGAATCACCCTCTGTCCTTATTTTTTCTGTTGCACACTCCTTATTTAGATAGTGATGCATTAGAGATGTTTCAGTGTACTCGTGTAGAGCTTATGACTCAGTCTCACTAGATTTTGAAAGTTATTGTCAGCTGGATTGTGGAGTTCTTTTATGATAGCTGGTTGGTTTAAGTTTCAAGTTTTATTATTATTTCCGTTATTTGTTCATGTATGTTAGGCTTACCAAGTCTTAGAGACTAGGTTCCATCACGACATCTTACGGTGGGAGATTACGGTCGTGACATAATCTTTTGTACACAATCCCTACATTACTAATTCCTATATTATAAATATATCTTGCATTATTAATTCTTTCATTACAATAGTTGCATCACTAACCCCGCATAATTTGGTTCTTAAACCAAATGGTCCTTTAGTTTAATATTCATACCAAACGAAATCAGCAACGCCACTTGCTTGTTAGTTGTTAGCCTTCTCAGCGGGAATTATTAACATAACCACTAATTTGAATAACTATATTCACACGCCTTAGTGCATGCACGTCGTTTTTTTTCCTACCCTCTCACATTTGATTACATTTGACTTTGAATCTTCCAAATTGTCATTTAAAGAACTTAGTCAAGTTGTTTTTCTTTTACATTACTAAGAAATGGGTTTAAAGAATTTTCATTTTCTCTAAAAAGGGAAACATAAGGGAGGCAAAGGCTGTTGGGTGTGTGTATATATTATAACAGAAGACAAAGAAAGAAAGTTCATTACTGAGGGTTTTGTTAAGATGGCTTGTTTATCAACAATAATCTCCAAGAAAATAGTCAAACCTTGTCTCCCACCCCATCAACTCAAAGATGGCACAACCTTTCCCTTCTTGATCAAGGCATAGGTAACTTTTACATGGGCCTTGTGCTTTTCTACCAAAAAATACTAAGTGTTTACCCATAAAACGGTATAGTTGAATTTGTAACGTGGTTTATAGACAAGCGACATGGTTTAACCCAAAAGTGATAAAGAAATAAGACAGAAGTTAAGATTTAGCAATTCAACTTAAAGAAAATAACAAGCCTTACTCCGAACTCAACCTTTCAGAGACCAAAAGTAAAAGTAAAGAAAAAGCAACGGTGAAGCTGTTATAGTGAGAGCTAAATAGTAAAGTATGAGAGCAGAATAGTAAAGTATGACTTTTGCGTATATAGTGTTTTCTGTCCTTGCAATGGTGTTAACCCCACTATTTATAGTTCTACCTAGGGAAACAAGAATCCTAGGATCAAGCTCCTCTATAAATGAGAATAAAAGTTTCATTGAAGAATATGTAACGGCAAGCCTTGAATATAAATATTCTCTGTAACGGCTGCTCATGTAACGCTAGCAAATATTCCTTGATTAAATGCTGCCCGATGGTGAATCTTTGAACTTCTACCGCTGGCTATATTCCCTTCGGAATCCATCCGGTACTAGTCACACACGTCGCATTCGGTACTAATTATTTTTCGACTCGTCCTTTGTCTATATTTGACTCCACGTGTCATCTTACAATTCGATCACTTATTATCAACCAATTTTACCTCATACAGATAGTACCCCTACTTTTCGGTGACACAGCTTAGTGTTACCAGAAAGTAGGTGAAGATTCATTGCTTGGCGAGAAAGTTCCTGAACAGTCTTTGACACTTGAAAGGACGCATGTGATCATCTCACATTTAATAACCCGAACACGTGTTTCCCCATGATACAACAAATATGTTTTCTGATTTTTGAGGTAATCATGACCATGATTTTAGCCGTCTGTAATTTCTCTGCTACTCATCATTTTTGCTTTTTTACTTTCACAACTTTCATAAGTCTTTCTTCTTCTCTGCATCTGCTTAGAAACCTTTAGCAACCTTCAACTTTTTCAGCAAGAACTTTTTCTTTTACAACCTCTTATCACCATGTCTTCATACAATGCTTCCTTTGATAATACTGGTCTTTTTTGCGGTGGAGGCCCGAAGAAAACCAAAGACAAGGAGGTTGATGTTGAGTCTAAACCTCCAACTATTAGCACCATCATACCCATTCAGCTTAGCACTGCAAACGACCTTCAAGAAAAAGCTCCTTCTGCAGCTTCTCTAGGCCACCGATTTTGGTGAGTTTGCAGGTTTTCCTCCTCTATTCTCCCTTCCAGTATCCCAACTGTGATGGAGGACTGCAACTACCCTAATATTGAAATCCTCATCCCATATATGGTAGGGCGAGTTACCTACTCCCAGGAGGGGTTTATGTATGTTTATATGTATCCCTTTACCTTGGGTTCATTCTCTTTAGGGTCGAGTGAAGGGCTTGACCCAATAATTTTGGAGTTTTGCCATCGATATCAGGTCTATTTAGCATAAGTAGGCCCATCTATATGGCGGACGGTGGCATGCCTTCGATAGTTGTGTATTGAGACCGGAAAATCCTAACTCTTGCACATATAATGAACCTTTATTCGCTCAAGATTTTCCTTGGGCGAGTAATAAATTTTATCAAGCGTGGTCACCACGCTCTCCTCACCGGTGTTGAGACGACAAAAACCATGGATAAATGGAGCGATTCGTCATTATTGCTGCCTGAGACATGCACTACAAAATAAGTAGCATTTAGCGATAGACGTATCCGTTGCTAAACATCTTATTTCCGTCACTAAACCAGTTTAGCTATGAATTAGCGACGGATTCAAGTTGGTATCTAAAATGCTCGCAGCTAATCTCATAGTGACGAAAAATACAAAGCTGTCGCTGATCTAGCGACGGATTAGCGACGCAATATATCAGTAGCAAAGTTTAGCGACCGAAAAAACCATCGCTATTTTATTTGGTTTCGTCGCTATTTTGACTAATTTTCTCGCTACAATTCATAACAAAATTCATCATTTGTTCTTATTAGAAATGAAAGAATCAGTCGCTAGTTCTTCCTGCTTTTAGCGATAAAAATCTTTTTTCGTCAATCCGTCACAGATTTAATTTAATACGTTAATTTTAGCTACGAAAAATATTTGTTGTTAATTTTTAAATTTTTTATTTATTTATTATTTTAAATGTACCCTGTTCAAGCATATTACATAAATGCTATTAAATACGCTTAATTAATAGTGGCTGATATTAATATAAATTAACATTCAACAAGGTCTAAAATATATAGCATAATGCATATAACTGTATCATTAAGTACAAAACATCCACAAGCACCAACAATAAAGTCTAAACAAAATAGGCTAACTATGCGAGGCTGGAGAGTCACGGTCACCATCAAAACCCAATGCATGAACCTCATCAATGTTAGCAGCGGTAGAAGAGATAGGAGCTGTAGGTGCCACATCAAATGGGTGGTTGGTGAGATTAATATTTGGCCGATGCGAGGGTAAAGAAACTAATTCGCGTAGCTGCTCAACGATTACATGAACTATATGATCTGTCAGTACAGGAATCAATCATGTCACTAACTCATCCAAATTCTCTATCAGTGTTGATTGAGTATTTGAAGGTGCTGCCGAGGATCTTGCATCAGATCCAAAAGAGTCGCAAAGATTTGGCCCATAGTAGCATTTGCTTGAGATCCAAGACCATATACTCTTCTTTTCTTTTCTTTTCTCCTCCTGCAGCTTCGTAATATGCTTTACACTTATTAATATCAGATTGACTCTGTATTTGTTGCTGTATATTTCCTGATATTTTGTTTTTGTAGAAGAGTTAATAGTTAGTGAAATTGAAACATTAAAGAATATTGAGTATTCAATTTACAAAATGAAAAAAGATATGAAACTAAAGTCAATAAAATTATTTAATAAGTTAACTTACATGTACGATTCCGGATTTCTCACCAACAAAAGATTTTCTATCAACCATGTGTATGGACGTGCAAATGTATCTCACTTGGTATTGGATCTCGATCCTTTTTAATAGCCTATATAAAATATATTCAATTCAAAAGACTAAAAAAAAGACGTTTGTATAAAAATGAGATTGAAAAATAACATAGAGAAAAGGTAGCAACTTAACTAGAACAGAAAAACTAAAAATTAAACAAGTTCGCACCTTCAAAATCTTGTTAGTTTAAGGAGATAACCAAAGGAATCTTGATTATTGAATTCACTGGAACATTTTTCCACTCCACTTAAACTATAAATCTTTGATTGGTAGTGCAAAATTTATAAATTTATCAAGTGCGCTTAGGGATCTTTCTTTCTAGCACACAACAGAAAGAAAATTTGTATTGGTAATATATCAATTCGGGCTAATTTAGATCATTTTAAGTTCAGATCTACTAAAAACGTTACTATCTATTGCTTTTATCTTAAAAAGGGTAAGTTGAAAGTTCGTTTCCACACGAGAAAGTTCCTACATCGTTCAACAGCTACGGGGTAACACCACGGGTAGGGGGTCATAGACAATCTAAAGGAAGTATCTAATTTTTTTTTAATTTATGCTAAAACAGCTAGGGATGTTAACTACAACACAGATTTTATGTGAGCAGAGTATTAGAGTAAGAAAACTAAAAAGCATAAGAACATTTTTCTTTGACGCCAAATTTGTCTATTCTTGGTTTGTATGCCACTTTCTACTAGCTTATGATAATAACAGCAAAGGAATATAAAATACAAAAGGGTCAAACTTCCAACAGTTTCATAAGGATGCATGTTTGGTGAAATAAACTTTACTGTCGTTTTTTGTTTCATATCATTCTCCATGAAATCAAAAAGAGAAAGACTGAATGGTTGTAACGGATGTAAAAATTCATCTCTAATAGTTAATAGTAATATTTGGCCAATTCCTTTAAGAAATATATTTTAAATTGTTGATAAATTTATTGTGTTTAACCAATTTTTTTCAGAACTACTACACTTAGAGGTTTGCAAAAAGAGATGCGAAGGTGTTATTTTTATTCTAGTGACAGAATGAGATTCCAAGAAACAGAAGAGGTCCCAAAAAAGCACTAGCCTTACATGTTTATCAATGCAAGTCAAAAGATATATCATCCAAGAAAATATATCAGCCTATAGGTCACCAAGTAAAGTGCACTCTTATAAACAGAAAGCTCAACAGCTAGTAAGAAGGAAATCAACACCTAAAATCCATTCATCCAGCTGCTAACTTCAATTTCAGCACACATTGACAATTCAGATTTTCCGAAAAGAAATTCTCAAACAATAATTTCAAGCACAAAATATTAAAAACAGAACAAGAGACAATCCGCAACTCACAACTTCAGGCAACCGAACTTAAATAAGGTTTTCAGATCCTAATTAGTGCAAACTTAAATGAGATTTTTAGATGTTTTATATACACGTACAAGTCTCTTGCGATGCTCCCCAACACTGATATAGCCACCCGTGTGAGTCCCAATGGCAACTCTGCTCCCATCACCACAACGATTTCTTGCATGTATTTCTAACTTTTCAACACACTTAGGATCTTTCGAAAGTCTCATTTAACTTTGCCACACATAATTTAGAATAGATTTCCGTTGCACCCTTTTCTTTTAGTTTGCTAATGAAATCACTGTATCTTTTTTGCTGCCCTATGCTCCCACTGGTTCCACATAGCAGTATCAATTGAAGAAATCCAGTAGAATACCTTCTGAAATAATTTTATAAAGTGATAACATTAATAAGTTACAAATAAAAGTTAAT
Organism: Nicotiana obtusifolia; assembly: GCA_002018475.1. Lineage (NCBI taxonomy): Eukaryota > Viridiplantae > Streptophyta > Magnoliopsida > Solanales > Solanaceae > Nicotiana > Nicotiana obtusifolia. Next base: position 32,214 of record MCJB01034953.1, on the reverse strand, counting down.
ATACTTTCTAAATTCAATTGTGATGGATTATACCTTGAATTCTCCAAAATAATTTTTTTGTCTCATCCGAGACACTTTTTCAGTTGATCATTATGATCAAGTTCATGCTTAAAAGAATAAGTCATACACTCGGAGCATTCTCTTAAAGGTTCTAACATGAACAAATTAGAAGACGTTTGTACCTCTGGTGGCCACAAATTTTGCAAGATGTGAGCTCCTCACCTTCACCCCAATACAACATACATCCAGAATTTCGACAATCGATCTTATCAACTAGCAAACCCAAGCTATGCACTAGCTTCTTGGTCTCATGATAGTTATTAACCATTGTATTATGTTCTGGTAAAGCCTCTTTCAAAAATTACATCATTTGGTTGTAACCTCTTTGTGATAAAGTGTTCTCCATTTTAATATTTAGCATCCTAGAAACTACTGCGAGTTGAGGGAAGGAAGAACCAGGGTATAATTTTGCATCAGCGGCCTGTAGCAAATCATAAAGCCTTTGGCTAGTGAGGGTATAAACTCTTGCTCACAAAATAGCAGAAAAGATTCATTAAGAAAATAGGAAAAATGTAAGTAACATGATAACACGTCTAATATTTGCATAAATACGATGAAATATATTAGCATAATGTTCCCCTATTTTTGAAAGTTGTTCCAGTACTGGAAATATTAAAATAAGCAAGTGTAAATGACATGATGCCAGCTATTGTACTTTTCCCTGACATGGACGGCTTTTTATCAGTTAATCATCGACAATCTTGATCAAAGAAGATGATATGTAGCTATTGCACTTTATTATTTTCATTAGCATTGACACATATTTTTCATAGGGTCTTTGAAATGCTCAACGGAATACAAATCTTTGAAATCCCATTTTATTTCTAAAGACTAAAACACATAGCTAAATTCAAGTATGTAAAAACCATAATTTTCAATATTACTTTTACTTTTCCCATAAAATCAAGGATGTAAAAACCAGTTCTTGCTAGAACATATCATATCAATTTATTATTAAGGTAAATCCCTAATAAAAGAAATACCGAAATCTAAACCCTAAAATCATATCAATTTATTACTGACCCAAACGTATGAAATCAATGTACCAGTCAAACAAGAATTACCATATCAAAATTCCTCGAGATAATTAAATAGAGAGAAAGAAAAACAAAACAAAAAAGAGAAAGTTTACCTGAACAAAGATAAGAATAATGATGTAGAAAAAGTAAAAAAAAATAGTAAAAATAAAGGCTTTCATCTGAGAATCTTGCGGAGCAGCAAACATAAACGGAATGAAGATGAGAGCTACTTTGAATTTCTTGGCAATTTCTAAAGTTCTACAGCAAATGTTTTTGTTCAATTTCGAAATTTCTTCTATTTGCTATCGGATGTCAATGTTCCCATTGCATATGAGCCTTAGATTCACGCCCAATTTATTGCATTGGAAGGAAGAAACAACTTACATTGTTGAAGATGAGAGCAAGTGGCGACTTTGATAGAGAGGAGAGCATATGAGTCTGTAAGAAGATTTGTGAGAACGGAAATAGCGATGGATATATTTCTGTCGCTAATAATAACTTGGAGAAATTTCTTTTTTAGAATAGCGACGGAATTTCCATCGCGCTAAGTAAAACAAAGGAAGCGACAGATTTTCGCTAATTCCGTCGCTATATTTTAATAATTTTTGTCGCCCTTGTCGCTAAATTTGTAGGTAAAATAAGGGCGCCAATTTTTAGCACTAATTTTTAGCGACGGATATAAATTTTTGTCGCTAATTCATCGCTATATTTGATACTAATCTTTTGTAGCTTATTTGGCAACAAACTATAAAATTCGTTGCTAATCCGTCGTTATTTAGCTACGGAATATGGCTTGTCACTAAAAGCTTTTTTTTTTTTTTGTAGTGACCATCCCGATCACAATTTCATCCTTTTTCGAGTCGTGGAAACGTCTTCGTAAGTTTCACTTTTTTGTTTCCTTTCTTCGTGAAAAGTTCATTTTTCGCTTTTGCTGATTTTCTGTGTCCTTCGTTCAGCCACCCGATGAGAACCATCATGTGTTCAAGGTCAAGATCGATGTGTTCAGAAAATTCTGGACATTACAACTCTAGAATCCCGGCGGTGAAAGAAAATGGCTCACAAATACGGGTAGAAAGCCAAACACCATGGTAAGTCCAGTCCTTCTTTTTTTTTTTTTTTTTTTATCCTTGTTAGAACACAAGAAATCTCGTGAATAAATTACTAACCCCATTTTTTTCTAATACAGGACTTCCGAGGGGTTCTATCATCTACCCCGAAGTCGACGTCTTAGATGACCCTGAGGAGGCTAGGAGGGTGTTGCAAAATGCCCTTGCCCAATGTAGAGCTCGTGGATCTGCTCGAGCCTCCGGTGAATGTGCCTCCTCTCGCAGTCCCCAGTCAGAGAATAAGAAACAGAAGAGAAGGCGCTCCTCCTCGGATGGAACTCAGGAGAAGAGAGCGAAGAAAGTATCACCCGAGCCGGCCATAGTGGTCCTTTTTTATGAAGGACAAGCTAGTGATGAAGAGGCTTCACTTCAAAGGAGATCTTCATTAGCTCAATCGGATTCTCAACCGGGAGAGCTCTAAAACCCATCGATAAATGAGGTCCAGGGCCTTTGGGTGAAATGGGATTAGTTGAGGATGCTGACTCTCGCTTCCCGGCCCCTATTTCTGTCTCTTGTCTAAGGAGTTCTGACCCTGGACTTCCTATGTCCTCAACTCTTGAGCAAACAACAACTGTCACTCCTTCTACTACCGCTGCTTCTGCTCCTTCTACACCAACAACTTCTCACCCAATGATGCCAGCTGCCCCTTCGCCACCAGCACCAACTGCATCTCCTCCATCGCACCACCTGATCAAGAAAGGGTTGCCTTTTCTCTTTGGTCTCCTGACCACAAGAGCTTGGGGAACACCTATGCCATACCTTCTCAAGATCCCTAGGGGAGGCAAAGCGCCACCCTTTCAGTTTCAAAGGAGTGTCATCTCCTTTCCAGGCCGGTAGAGCTTGTCAACTATATGAAGTCGTTGGTATCAGCGAAGGATTGGAAGAAGATGGGCTCCTTTTCTAAGGAGTGCCTTATAAATAACAGTATGCACTGTTCGGTGCAGGTACCATACTAGTTTCTTCCTATCTTCTTTTCTACTTACGTGTTACAATGGTAGTCCTAACTTCAACCTTCTCTTTCTAGGCCAATCTTCCTGCTTATGAAGGCCTGCAAATATTGATCCTTGATAAACAAGGACTTGCTTCAGAGTGGGATAAACTCTTAGTTGAGAGGAACCGGCTTGTCGTGCACCTCCCGGTGCTGGAGGCAAACGCTATAGAGATAGACAAGCTTGAGGCTCAGTTACAGCAGAGCGAGCAAGATAGATTGATGAGCTTAAAATTACTCGACATTTATGTCCGCTTTGTAGCCTTGATTTGGTTGATTTCCTAGAGATTTAGTCTGATTATGGTCTAATATTTTGCTTTTCAATGCAGGTGGTGCAGAGGGGATCAATGGAAAGGTAGTGCACGAAGAGGGAGGAAAACATGCTGAGAGAGGAGGAACTTCTCCTGCATGGTCGCGCACAAGCAGCCCCAACCGCACACATGGGTGCGCAAGTGTCACAGACGAACTAGTAGATGTGCGCGGCCATATGCGCGGTCATACACCCATATGCGCGGCCGCGCACGTACGTTTCCAGAAAACTTAAGTCAGGCGTAATTTTTTAATTTATGGATATTCTCCTTGATGTATATAAAGCCTAAGCTCATCCCAAACTAGGGAGGACGGATTTGTGGAGCAACTTTTGGAGAGAATAAGGCAAGGAAACAACATAGACTTTGAATACTTCATTCGAATCATTCAATACAAAAGTATGTTTGAATTCGTTGGTTGTAATTTTTTCTTATACTATTAATACTCTTTTGATGCATAATTTCTCCACAATGGAGTAGTCTTTCTTAGGGTTATTAACGGATATTGTGAATTGATTATTATTTGAGGGTTTAGTTGTTGTTAGTTGTTTGAATTGTTAAACGAGTTTTGAATTAAATTACAAAGTTAATTGGGGTTTCACTTTAATTGGAAGAGAAGTGTTGATGCATTTATCATTGTGTTATCATGTTGGGTTAATTTCACGACTCTCATAGGTAATCGAAAGAGCTTGCAGAGTTATCAACTGATCCAATTTAGAGGAATATTCGAGAGACGTTCTTCGTAAGAACATTCATTCAGCGTATTCTTGCATATGTTCATAGCACTTATCATTAGGTTGTTTTAACAGAACTCTCATTCATTCGGAAGAAGAATTTGAATCCTTAATGTAGCTTATTCATCTGTTGAAATCCAAAGAGTCAATAGAATTTAAGAGTGAACTTAGCACTGAGTTATTCCGAATAATAGTTGATCACATATCTTGTAAAATCCCTTATTCTTTACATTGTTATTCGTTGCTACTTAGTTACTCAATTTCCATTATTTATTCACAATTGAGAAACTTAGTTTTTACTCTTAGTTAGTTAATAACTCAAGATCAAAGGGGTATTTTCCTGAATGGTGTTAAGCTAAGATTTCTTTGAACATTATTTAAATCAATCCATGTGGAGACGATTTAATACTATAATATCTTTGACTAGTGAGCCTAAGTTTTATACACTAATTTTGTGCTCGTCCAATTTTGCCGCTATTTTCGGGGATTGCGATTAATAGTGTTTAAAATAATTTTCGGTGCTAATTCAGGAATAGTTATTTTCTTTTTATGCTCTTCTTATATGTGTGTAGGAAACATGTTAAGTTCATTGGTGTATTACTCATCCTCCTCCAAGGAATTAGTGCCATACAATCCGGAATTAGACAAGCACTTGCGGTAGTTGAGAAGGGAGAAAGAATCTAGTAGATCTTTTTTTGGTCAGACTGCAACTCATAATTCAATGGTGAATAACAAAAAGGAAGTGGACTTAGTTGCAAGAGAGGCAGCCCAACAACATGTTGCACGATTTGCAGCTGAATCATCCTTTAGAGCTGTTGAGGAAACGGTTGAAGAGGGTCGAATATTCAACTTTAACCGACCCCTAGTTGAACATGATTTTGAAAATGCAGCCCCCCGGCCTGGAAGATCTCTAGGAGATTACCCACACCGGTCTACAACCAGTGGCAATCCAGTGTGAGGCCCCAACCCATTGATGCTAACAATTTTGAACTCAAGCAGGGAGTCATTCAGACCATTCAGAACAACTTCATTTTCAGAGGCAAACCCGACGAAGATCCCACTAACCATCTGATGGACTTGGATGAAATCATGAAAATATTTTCCTATAATGGACCATCACATGATGCCATCTACCTTGGAGAATTCTCTTTCTCGTTTAAGGATGATGCAAACCAGTGGTTAAGGAGTTTACCCACAGGGTCAATCCGTACGTGGGAGGAAATAACTACCAAGTTCTTAGAAAAATATTTCTCTGCTGCTAAGACTGGAAAGATGAGGAAAGAGTTTCACAATTTCAGCCAAGGAGAAGGGGAGACAGTGTTTGGGGCATGGGAAAGGTTTTAAGGGGCTATTGCGGAGGTGCCCTCATAACGGAATGGAGCAATGGATGCAACTCCAACATTTCTGGGAGGGGTTAACTCATTCATCAAGAAGATTGCTGAATAGTGCGGTTGCAAGCCCTCTGATGAAGAAAACTCCAGAAGAGATTGTCACACTCTTGAATAAACTATCTGAAGACGTAGAACAATGGCCAACTGACCAAGGTGATCGAAGAAGATCAGCGGGAGTGCACCAAGTAGAATCCTCTGTCGCAATGCAGGCCCAGATTACAGCTATGGCTAAGGACATCAAGCAATTGATAATAGTCCATGTGCAAAATCAACCACAGTTGGGATGTGACATTTGTGGAATAGGACACCCAACTCATGAGTGTCAAACCTCCACTGCAGAGGAAGAAGTTAAGGCATTGGGAAATTTCAATAGAGGCAACTACCAATGAGGTAACAATTTCAACACTATGGGACAGAGACATTCGGGGTTCTCATGGAGTTCTTCAAATGGTAGCTTAAACTCATGACAATAGCAAAATCCCAGAGCACCTATGTAAGGACCTGTTGGCTTCCAAAACCAACAAAGGCAATAATACCAGCCTCCACTACCCTATAATTCAAGTTTAGAAGATCTAATGAAGGCATTCATAAACAAATCAGATTTAGGGAACAACTATCTAGGAACAAGCACGACTATCCAGAATTTAGAAAGACAAACGAGGAAGATTGCATCATTATTATCATAAAGTGCTCAGGGAACTCTGCCTTCTGACACTGAGAAGAATGCAAAAGAGATGATCAAGGCCGTGTCTCTCAGGAGTGAAAAATTATTAGCAGATCCTATTGCAAAACCAAAGGTTGAAAGGGTGACAAAATAAGCCAAAACAACAGAAGAGCAGAAATTTTTTGAGTCTTTGGCTACGGAGAACATCAGCAAGAAGGAGGATAATGAGCAGAAGTCAAACAATGAAGTTGAAGAAAGCAAGCACATACGGAGAAAGAAAGCACATATCAGCTAGAAGGAGATGTTGAAACAGCTGTATGTGAACATTTCGTTCACCAAGGTGCTCACCCAAAGGCCTGCCTATGCCAAATTTCTGAAGGAAATCCTCTCAAATAAAAAGAAGCTCGAGGAAATAAATGTGGTCAAACTCAATGCACATTGCAGTACCATCCTACAAAATAAAATTCCTCAAAAATATGGGGATCCTGGCAGCTTCACTATACCCTGCACGTTGGGGAGTGAAAATTTTGACAAAGCTTTGTGCGACTCAGGGGCATCTATTAACTTGATGCCATTGTCGGTTTTCAACAAATTGGAAGGAGAACTAGGAGTGATAAAATCTGTGCCAGTATCTTTACAACTGGCTGATCTAACCACTATTATACCAGAGGGCATAATTGAGGATATTCTGGTATGGGTGGACAAATTTGTCTTCTCGGTCGACTTCATTGTAGTATACTTGGAAATGAATAAGGAGGTACCTCTAATCTTGGGGGAACAAAAATGTGGTGTTTCAAATAAAGAGAATGATGAAATACCCATGTGATAAGGCATCTGCCTATGCATGTTTCAAACTGGATGTGGTTGGAGAGTTAGCTGAACACCTCAAGCTGGACAAGCTGGTAGGTGATTCATTAGAAATATGCATTACTTAATCGAGTAAAGTAGAGGATGAAGATTCTGAAATCAAGAAAGAAACTGAGGCATTGGAAAATCAAAACCAAGTGGTAGATGAAGAGGAATTTGAGAAAGAAAGGATCAAACCAAACTGGAATTGAAAGTACTCTCAACATTTTTATAATATGCTTTTTTGGAGACTAACAATTCCTATGATTGTTTTTGCTGATCTTATAGGTGAACAAGAACACATGCTAGTGGAATTATTTTGGAAGCAAAAAAAAGCAATCGATTGGAGCATAGCCGATATTCAAGGAATTAGCCATGCAATCTTCATGCACAAGATCTTATGGAAGAAGGGAGAAAACCGGCAGTGCAGCCCCACAGCACATTGAATAAAAACCTAAAGGAAGTGGTACAGAAAGAGATATGCAAACTGCTAGATAATGGTACAATATTTTCCATCTGTGACAGCCAATGGATTAGCCCCGTACAAGTTGTGCCGAAAAAAGGGGGCATGAGGGTGGTGAAGAACAAGAACAACGAGCTAATTCCTACCAGAACTGTCACTGGTTGGAGGATGTGTATAGACTACCGAAGGCTGAATGATGCAACAAGAAAGGATCACTTTCTCTGCTCTACATTGATCAGATGCGGGAGAAGGTGGAAAGGCGCAAATGTTGCTGCTTTTTAGATGGTTATTCAGGGTACCATCAAATACCCATTGCTAAGAAGATGTTGAGAAAACCACATTTACCTGCCCTTTAAGAATTTTTGCATACCGAAGAATGCCTTTTGGACTTTGCAGTGCACCAGCTACTTTTCAGAGGTGCATTATGTTAAATTTTTCAGATTTGAATGGAAAGTGTCTGGAGGTGTTCATGGATGATTTTACTCATTTTGGGGATGGCTTCAAGGATTGTTTGAGGAATCTGGAACTTGTAATGAAACAATGTGAAGACACTCGCCTAGTACTCAATTGGAAATAGTGTCACTTCATGGTCAAGGAGGGGATAGTTTTGGGGCACAAAGTCACAGTTGAAGGTATCTAGGTCGACGGGGCTAAGGTAGATGTGATCGCTAAGCTCCCACCACTGAATACAATGAAGAACATTAGAAGCTTTCTAGGGCATGCCGAGTTTTATAGAAGGTTCATCAAGAATTTCTCTAGCATCTCCAAGCCCTTGAGAGCATTACTTGCCAAGGATGTGAAGTTTGTATTTGATGTAGAGTGCCTTAGAGCATTCGAGTTGATCAAGGAAAATCTAATGAGTACCCCCATAATAGCAACTCCCAAACTAAGTGAACCTTTTGAGATCATGTGCGACGGTAGTGATGTAGCAGTGGGAGCAGTGTATGGACAGAGAAGAGATAAAATATTCAGACCTATGTACTATGCAAGCCGGACTTTGAATGATTCCCAGGTAAGCTATGCTACCACAGAGAAGGAGTTCTTTGCAGTGGTCTTTGCTTTCGATAAGTTCAGATCTATCTAGTGGGAAACAAGGTGATAGTTCATACTAATCACTCGGCACTGAAATATCTGATGAGCAAGAAAGAGTCAAAACCACGTCTGGTGCGGTGGGTATTGTTGCTGCAAGAGTTTGATCTTGAAATCAAAGACAGGAAGGGCACATAAAACCAAGTGGCTGACCACCTGTCGTGGTTGGAGAAATCATATGTTGAAGCAGTGGACATTGAGGGAGAGTTCTCGGATGAGCAGATCTTTTCCATTGCAGTAGTCCCTAATAAACAGCCATGGTATGCTGAAATAGCTAACTTTTTGTCTAGTGAATAGCCACCACATGAATTGTCCTCTAACTAGAAGAGGAAGCTGCAAAGCGAGGTAAAATGCTACTTCTAGAATAACCCCTTTTTGTTTAAATTGTGTGCAGATGGCATGATTCGGAGATGCGTACGAGAAGGGGAATGGAAAGTATACTATCCCACTGTCATGATGGAGCAGTTGGAGGATACTATGGAGAAAATAGGACAGCAGCAACGATCATGGAAGCAGGTTTTTATTGGTCGTCCTTGTACAAGGATGCAAGGTCCTATATGGCTACATGTGACAAGTGCCAACGGACAGGTTACATTAATAAGAGGGACAAGATGCCCGTGAATTCCATTTTAGTGTGTGAAGTCTTTGATGTCTGAGACATCGATTTTATGGGTCCCTTCCCTTCGTCTCATTCCTATGAGTATATCCTAGTGATCGTTGACTATGTCTCAAAGTGGGTCAAGTCAATCCCTACTAGGACAAACGATGCTCGTGTAGTATCTGAATTTATTTGGAAGAATATTTTTACTCGTTTTAGAACTCCTTGATTCATCATCAGTGACAATGGGCCATATTTTGTCAATAAGTAGTTTGCCACACTACTATCTAAATATGGGGTGACTCATAAAACAGCAACCCCATATCACGCTCAAACTAGTGGGCATGTAAATGTAGCTAACCGTGAACTCAAAAGAATTCTAGAAAAAATGGTTAGTGCTTCCAGAAAAGATTGGCCAATAAAGTTAGATGAAGCAATATGGGCGTATAGAACAACATTCAAAACAACCATAGGGACTTCATCTTTCAAGTTACTATATAGAAAATCATGTCACTTACCTGTAGAGATAGAGCATAAGGCTTATTGTGAAATTAAATTGCTTAATCTTGATCTTAGTGATGCAGATGAGCACCGAATGTCACAGGTGAATGAGCTAGAGAAATTTAGGTTGGACGCGTATGCGAATGCACGAATTTTCAAGGAAAAGACGAAGAAATGGCATGACCGTCTGATTAAACCAAAAGAATTTCATGAAGGGGCAAAAGTATTTCTATACAATAATGGACTCAGATTATTCCCCAAAAAATTTAAGTCTAGATGGACGGGACCGTATATGGTAAAGCATGTATCACCATATGGGGCGATTGAGGTCCAAAACATAGAAGGAACGGAGAGTTTCAAGGTGAACGGGCACAGGTTAAAATCATATCTTGCTGGAGAATTTGCTAAGTAAACCTCGAGCATCATAAATAGTTGAGGGCCCGATTGAGTCAAGCTGACGACCATAACTCAGAACTACATTTAACCTTTCTACTAGTTTGATTTTTGTTTGGTAGCTTAGTTTAGGTTATTTAATGTACAGTGTGAGTTAGTGGTTGCAGGGATGTATAGGTCGTGGAATGGCGGAATCGAGATCTTCAAAGGGAAATTTGTGCGTATATAAGTGCGCTCTTGCATACCTGGAGGGATCACTGCGCATATACTTGCGCATAAAGTAGCGTCAGCACGCCTGAGTATGCGCGGCCATGCATGTGAGGGCTTGACCATGCATATGGCCGTTCATGTTCTACAAAAACACTGGTAATCATGCACGGCCACACACGTTGTAACCCGACCGCACATCGACCGCACACCAAGTAAGCTTCCTAACATTTTTTAGTTTAACCCAAATTTTTTGATCCACCCCCATTATTTCTCTTCTCTTATTTTCCCCTTTTCTCTCTTCTCTCACCAAACCCAACCCTAACCCGGTTCAATTCCCCCCTCTCTCTCTCTCGCCTAAACCCCTCACACCACCCCCCTCCCTCACTCTCTCTTCCCCCGCACTCTAATCTAACCACCCAGTGTGTCTTTATTACTTGAATCCTCAAGTACGTAATTTCTTCAACATTTTTCATTATTTTCTTTTTCTTTTAGGGTTCAAAGAATGATTGTCACCACGAATGATGCAATTTATGGCTGCTATGTATATGAATTGTTGTGTATGTGATCCACCTAGGGCTAAATATCATTTCGTGTGGAATAGTAGTAATATCGCATGTTAGGTGTTTTTTTAAATGCCACAATGCCATTTTGTGGTGTGTTTTCGAAATTGTTGACCACCCAATGATAATCCATGAATTTACTTAGGTGACCTAGTATTGGGGGTATATTTTAATGTTGTGTAATGGATCTTTAGCATGGCAAGAAGTGGCGTATTTCTTACCACTATACGGGTGAAATCTGAGTAACCCTTGTGGTCCGAAGAGTGTTATAACGTCTGATAATTGTTAGGTTGTTTTAGGTGCAAATGGCCACTTCCAAGAAAAGAAAAACACTCAAGCGCCTCCACAAGTAGGCAAGCAGGCACGTCCAAAGCTAAAGATGGGGGCACTTACAGGTCACGTGCTTCTGCACGTCTCGCCCATATGAACAAAATGAGTTTGTCTCCTCGGAGGCCCAAGACCGGTTTAATAGCAAGGAGAACAAAAAACCAGTACCTGAAAGGGGCATAGACATCGGGTCTCTCCTCAATGAGTGTTCCAGGGTTCATGATGAATTAGTCCGACGAGGATTAGGAGTGATCTTCGAAGAACCTAATGAGGCCAATTTGACTGTTGTGCGAGAATTCTATGCGAATTTCCCAAAACATGAGGCCTATGTGTGTACAGTCCGAAAGAAATCAAAAGAAGCTATCCAAAGGGTCTACCACTTACCAGAGTATGTGGACCACCTTGATACAACCAATTACTTTTTGGTGCACCATAAGCAGCCATACCCATGGACTACGTTCTTTCAGACCTTCTGTGTGCGGGGGAAGAAGGTAATTTCGCTCTACTACACTAACTTTTGAAGGGAAATATTGGTTATACATCATTAATAACCGCTTGATGCCTTCTTGAAACACAACTGAGGTGAATGGTCCCCGGGCTGCTTTGATTTGGTGCTTTGTCAATGGCCACGACTTTGATGTGGCTAAGGTCATTCAAGACGATATGGGTTCTTTTTCCCATCGTTAGTCACTCCGTTGTGTCGTGAGGTACGAGTACTAGAAAATAAGGCTACAGACGAAAAGGTCAAGAGGGAGAAGAAATTTCGGGCTGATAAGGTTGTCATTGGGTAGGAACCTGATGTGGCTGCTGAAATTAAGAGTGAGGAGTCTGATGCACCCATAGAGAAGAGGGAGGTGCATGTGGAGGATGTTGGTGCTACTACCCTGCGTTCGCAGGGTGTCGGAGAACCTTCAGGCAGTGTGTGGGAAACAAGAATGGTTGCTTTGGAATAGGAGATGGTGGGGACGCGCACTTCTGTTAATGATTGGGAACTCGAGTGGAGTCACTTGCTGGGCAAAATGCCAAGTCCGAGGGTAAGATCATGTCATGGCTGCGCGCACTCGGCCATGTTTGTCACCTGGACCCCGGCATTGTCTCCGACACATATTGACCCAATCAGGGGTGTTTCCTTCACCTTTGCATTTTAATTTCGTAGCATGGGGAAATGCCACTAGTTAAGTGTGGGGGTGGGGGTATTGTAAATAGCGCTGTTTAAATTGCTTTCCTGCTGAAAAAAAAAGATAAAAATCCCAAAAATATTTTTTTATTTTTTTAGTTTAACTTCTTCACTTGTATTTCCATGGGTTTCTAGTTTGGTTCTTTACCATGGTCGTAATATTTTGAACCAAACACCTTTTAGAATAAATTTTTGTTATTTCTTTGTTTTTAGATAAGCTTTTGAAAAGTTGCTTGTAGTTGGCAAATTTGACTGTGCCGGACTGGTGGGATGCATGATCATGTCCTTGTAAGTCAGAGAGACCATTGAAGACTGCGGTCTAAATTGTGTGCCTATCGAAAATGCTATGTGTGGTGAGGTGAATGTTTACTTGGTGATAATGCTTGACAGAGTCTAGAATTTGGCTTGGTTATGGTTCAAGGAAAAATCATAAGTAATAGTTGAGTTTTGAGATAACCGTAGGTCTTCTTTGATAACCTTTTTCTATTGCTTTGAACCCTCCTAAGAATTGATAAGTTATCCCTAGTTAACCCAGTTGAGCCTAATTCTCTCTTTCCTTAGCAACCACATTCCAACATGAACCCATAGCCGTTCCTAAGCACTAGAATGCCTTGTTTGTGATTCTAAAAGATGAAAAGACATAAGTGCGTATGTGAGGGGGGTTGATTTCGAGTGGAACCAATGAGAAGTAGAAAAAGGGTGCACCATCATGAAAGGACGTGAGGTACGCGAGCAGGGGATTGTGAAAAGTCAAAGAAAAAAAATGATATGCTCATGCCGAGTAATGAAATAAAAGTGAACGTTCCCAGCTGATGTAAAGTCCTTGTACATTATTCTTAAAAGAATGGGAACTGGGTGCTATTCTGAGGTGGAAGTTTGGGGGAAATTGTAATTGAAAAATGGTGTAGGGCAGTATGAGGTTGTAGGTATTAAAGTGCTTAGGGAGGTGAAGATACTCCTATACAAATTATATCCAACCCGTCCCATAGCCTATGTTACAACCAAATGCAAAGTCCTACATGATCTAAATGAGACTATTCTTACATTAGTGGAGAGTTACACGATAGCCAAGCTTATGATACTCTTGAAAGCATGTTTCACTTCTTTGTGAGGGTGAGTGATTGTTGTGTTATTGCCCTATGTTGTTGTTTGCAATTGGTGTTTGAATGGGCATTGTCTTTTTCATGTGAGGTGTAATGAGGATTTGGCGCAGATTTGACTGCAGATGTCATGACCGGGGTTGAGGTTGAATGTGACCATATGATGGTATCTAGTTGATTCTGACCGGCCACTTGTCTAAGGAGGTTGCAGTGTTAAGAGCAATTTAGATTTAGATTTGCTCGGGATGAGCAAAAGCTAAGTGTTTGATAAGCTTAAAATTACTTGACATTTATGTCCTCTTTGTGGCCTTGATTTGATTGATTTGCTAAAGATTTAGTTTGATTATTTTCTAATATTTTGCTTTTCAGTGCAAGTGGTGCAAAGGGAATCACTGGACAGATAGTGCACGAAGAGGAAGAAAAACAAGTTGAGAGAGGAAGAACTTCTCTTGTGCGGCCGTGAACGAGCAGCCCCAACCACTCACATGAGCGCACAAGTGTCACAGATGAACTAGTAGATGTGCGCGGTCATACACCCAGATGCCGGCCGCACACGTTCATCTCCGAGAAACTTAAATCAGGCCTAATTTTGTAATTTATGGACATTCTCCTTGACCTATATAAAGCCTAAGCTCATCCCATACTAGGGAGGACGGATTTTAGGAGCAACCTTCGGAAAGAAGAAGGCAAGGAGACAATATAGACTTTGAATACTTTTTCCGAATCATTCAATACGAAAGTTTGTTTGAATTCCAGGGTTGTAATGTTTTCCTGTCCTCTTAATACTCTTTTGATGAATAATTTCCCCACTATGGAGTAGTCTTTCTTAGGGTTATTGATGGATATTGTGACTATTATTTGAGGGTTTGATTGTTGTTAGCTGCTTGAATTGTTGAACGAGTTTTGAATTAAATTACAAAGTTAATTGGGGTTTGAGGACAAACTTTTGTTTTAAGAAGAGGAGAATGTAACGACCTGATCGTTCATTTTATGTAATTGCACCCTGTTACCCTTTTTATTGCTTCACACATGTGTGTTTATAATTTTATGACTTGTGGGGTTGCTTAGTTTCATTCGGGAAGCTTTTGGGTTGGTTTGGACTCTTGATTCTTGACTTAGAAGTTTAAATTAGAAAATATTGACTAAACTTTGACTTTTGTGAAAATGACCCCGGAATTGTGTCTTTAAGACTATGATAGCTTCGTATCATGATTTCGGACTTAGGTGTATACCCATAAATGATTTTGGAAGTCAGTAGGTTGATTTATGTTGATTTGCCAAAATTTGGCAATGTGAAGTTGAAAGGTTTGACTGTACGTTTGACTTTTAGCTATCGAGCTTGTAATTTAAATTTTGGACTTGGAATAGGTCCGTTATGGTATTTCTAACTTGCATGCAAAATTTGGCGTCGTTTGGAGTTGATTTGATAGGATTCGGACGTTTAGTTGTAACTTTAGAAATTCTTGAACTTTACTTTGAAATTCATGTGTTTTAGTGTTTGATTCATAGTTTTAGATGTTATTTTTGTGTTTTGATCATGCGAGCGAGTTTGTATGATGTTCTTAGACTTGTCTGGATGTTTGGTTTGGAGCCCTGAGGGCTCGGATGAGTTTCGGACATGTTCCGGAGAGGTTTGGACTGAAAATTTTAAAATCTGGTGTTTGGTGATCTGGTGTCGCAAATGCGAACACCAGGGTCGCTTTTGCAAAGGTGACAGAAGAGGAGCAGTTATTGCAAATGTGACTTCCCCTTCGGATTTGCAAAGACAGTAGGATTATAGCTTAGTTCGCATTTGCGAACATTTGTTCGCTTTTACGGTGACCCTCCAGATCGCAATTTTGAAGCTTTCATGCAATTGCGATGTTGACTTAGACTGTCAGGGTTCACAAATGCAAGCCTTGGTCCGCAATTGCGAGGGTTCCCAAATGTGAACCCTGTGTCGCAAATGCGACATCTGCAGCTGGTTAAAGGGCTGGGAGACGAAATTTTTGAACTCATTCCTCTTATTTTTAGGCAACTGATTCTAATCTATTTATAATCATATTCCATCAATATATTTTAGATATTAACAACAAAATCATGTGAATTAAGTGAAAATTTGTGAAACTTTGTCAAGTTTTTGAAAAATAAGAAATTGAGTTTTGAGAGTCGATTTAGACTCGGATTATGAAACTAATCACATATATGAACTCGTGGGGTCAAGGGTAGACAAAATCTACCTTTGGACGCGGGTTTTGACCGGGCGAGCCCCGGGTTGACTTTTGTTGACTTTTGAAAAAGTGTAAAGATCTTAGCTTTATCTATTGCAATTGAATTCCTTAGCATTGTTTGATGATATCAAGACGATTTTGGTTAGATTTGAGCCGTGTGGAGGCGGATTTTGAGGGAAAAGATATTTCTTAGTGTTGATTTGGCCTAGTTGAGGTAAGTGTCTTGCCTAACTTCATGGGGAACTACCCCTTAGAATTGGTATTGTTTGATTCAATTATTCTAAGTGAAATTCGTGTACGCAAGGTGACGAGTGGGTACACAGTTGTACGTGATATTTGACCAGTTTAGGCTACTTAGACTATTTCCATGCTTGAATTGAATGTCATATCATGTTCTAATTCTCTTAATTCAATATATTCTTACTTGCGTTAGTCTATACAAACATGCCTTGAATGATTTCATTAACACTTGTTCTACCTCCTAATTAATATTTTGCTCTCATGCTTTAGTTGAACTTGTTGCCTCTTTTATTGTCACATGTTATCTCCTCATTGTTGATTATCATCATTTGAAGTCATTATATATGTTATCTCTTTCATTGTTGACTCCCATTATTTGAAGTTATTTCTACATGCTATCTCTTCCATTGTGAGTTATTCTTATTTAACATCATGCTTATGCATTGTCTCTCATTGTTAAGTTTTTGGTGTTAAAGTGGTGAAAGATGTTATCACGTTGAGGAAAAATTGTTATTGTTGAAACGTCTTCCTTTTGAGCATTTTACATTCATCGTTGTTGTTTATATTCTTATATCCATTGTGGTGGAGCCGTGGGCTATTGTTGTGGAGACATTAATATTGTGGATTGTTGGCAAATTGTGATATATGGGCACATGTGGTGCGAGTTGTTATTGTAATGTGATATTGACGCGCACGCGGCAGTATAAGGCTTGGGGTAGATGTGCGTGCGGACTTATGTGCGTGTTGCTTTTAGGGAACTATGTGAAGCCACGCGATGTCATAAGGTGGGCTAAAGTGCGTGTAGCTATTTTGGAAAAACTTTTTTCAAAACCTATTTCAAATGTAACGCTCACACGGCGGTATAAGGAAAGATTGTGATTGAAATTTGAGAAATGTGAATACGAGGCGGTACCTCGGTTGTGAATTTTTTGTAGACGAGGAGGTACCTCGTTGTCATTCTTGCTGTTTATTTCATGTTGCAAAGAGTTTTGGTGGGAAAATTTCTTGTTATTTCATTCTTTATTGTTCTAGCAATTGTTGTCCTTATATGATCATTGTAGTTCTCTTTAATTTCTTCTTTTATGTTATTTTCATGTTTGGTTTCCGGTATTAGTTCATGCTATTATCTTGTTTTGTATCAGTTACTTCTTCGCTTTCCATTATATACCCGTATTAAATTTTAATACTGCTTATTTTTATCCTAGTAGTATCTTGAACTGGCCTCGTCACTACTCTACTGAGATTAGGATTGATACTTAATGGGTACCGTTGTGGTATGCCCATACCACGCTTCTGCACATTTTTTTGCAAATCCAGGAACGTCTGCTTGTGCCGGTCGTTAGAGATCATTTGTAGCTGCCTTACGGAAACTTCAAGGTATGCCTGCTCGGTGTCCGCAGGCCTCGGAGTCACCTTCCCTATTTTAATTCCTATTATATTTCTTTCAGACAGTGATGTATTAGACATTCTAGTTTTATTCTATGGAGCTTATGATTCAGTTGCACCAATTTTAGGGAGCGTTTTGTTGAGATTATGTTTTGTATCGGAAGGTTATATCAGTTATTCAGCTTTGCTTTAGTAATTTGATAATTGTTTTCTTCAAGTTATTATTATCTGTTAGGCTTACCTAGTCGTAGAGACTAGGTGCCATCATGACATCCTATGGAGAAAAATTGGGGTCGTGACACCTCATTAATTTGAGCACCAATGAATCCGCACCGGAGTGATTTTCACAAACTACCTTATGAACTTCCTTTATCACATAATTAGCTTCTGACGGTCCTAAACACTGAGCCAATGAACCCTGAAAAGACCTTCAGTATAATTGTCCATCAACAAGACATAACTGGGAAGCTTTTGTTCATAATGCCCATGAGGCTTTAGAATCTTCAGGCAGCTTTCCATGCCTTGAATATTCTATAAACTCGTTTCTCCAATCCCAAATTAGGTTGGTTGAGTTTACTTTGTAGCAACCATCTACGTCTATACATTTTCACCGGAATCAACTCCTTTCATTTTTGTGGACGAACCTAAATTGGCCAACACGTCCACTTCCACGTTTTCTTCTCTTGGAATATGAATCACTAACCATTCCCTGAACCGGGAAAGTAAACTTGAACTTTATTCAAGTACTGTTGCATGCGCTTTTCTTTGGCATAAAAAATTCCATATATTTGATTCACCACGAGCTGGGAATCACACTTAACTTCTTTCACCTTGGAGCCTTGTCCCCGGGCTAATTCAAGTCCTACAACCATAACCTCGTACTTGGCTTCATTGTTACTCAAAGGAACAGTTTTAATGGCATGTCTCAGGGTTTCTCCGGAAGGAATGATTAGTACTATCCCAAGATCGAAATTGTTTACGTTGGAGGCTCCATCCGTAAACAAGGTCCATATACCAAAGACATTTCCCGATACCAGAATTAATTCTCTTTGCAGCTAAAGGCATCATTGACGGACTAAAATCAGCCACAAAGTCTGTCAAAACTTGTGACTTAATTGCAGTCGGGGTTTATATTCAATATCAAATTCACTAATTTCAACTGTCCACTTAGTTTATCAACTTGATAATTCAGGTTTATGAAGGACGTTCTTCAAGGGAAAAGTCGTCACAACGGTTATTGGGTGATATTGGAAGTATGGTCTAAGTTTTTAAGAGGCGACTACAAGAGCTAGAGACAATTTTTCTAGGTGCGGATAATGTATTTTCGCACCTGACTGTATTTTACTAACATAATATATAGCGACCTGCATACTTCCTTCCTCCCGGACTAGAACTGCACTTACCGCAATTTCCTATATCGCTAAATAAATTAACAATTATTCCCCCTCCTTTGGTTTAGACATTAAACTGGACAAATGCCTCTTCAAGTCTTTCAACGCTTGTTTGCACTCCGGAGTCCGCAAGAAGTCATTCTTCTACTTCAATAGTGAAAAGAAATGGTGACATTTCTCTGAAGACCTTGATATGAATCTGCTTAGGGTTGCTAACCTACCGATTAACTTTTGCACCTCCTTTACACTTTTCAGTTGGTCAGGGATACCTTCGATGGCCTTAATCTTTCCAAGATTTAAATTCAATTCCTCTTTGAGAAACCAAGAATCCAAGAAACTTCCTGAACCCAACTCCAACAGCACACTTTTTCCGGATTGAGCTTCGTGTTATATTTCCTCAAGATATCAAATGTCTCTTATCGATGAGTCAAATGATCTCCTACACTGAGAGACTTAACCAACATGTCATCAATACAAACTTCCATGGTTTTACCAATTTGACGCTCAAACATCTTATTAACGAGCCTCTGATAAGTGACTCCGGCTTTTTTAGCCCAAAAGTCATCACATTGTAGCAATATGTGCCAAAATTTGTAATAAACGAGGTTTTTTTCTTGATCCTTCCAGTGCATCCTAATTTGATTATACTCGTAGTATGCATCAAGAAAACTCATCAACTCATACCCAGTCGTAGCATCGATCATTTAGTCGATGTTTGGCAATGGAAAGGAATCCTTAGGACAAACATTATTTAAATATTTATAGTCTATACACATTCTAAACGTATTATTCTTTTTGGGTACAACTACTACGTTATCTAACCAATCAGGATAATTTACTTCACGAATTGAACCTATATTTAGCAACCTGGTTACCTCTTTTTTTACAATCTCGGGATCTATTGAAAGAATCAAATTAATGAAGGAAAAGCGATAGAAATAAGCAGATTCAAATGATTACACAGTAATCTTTTTTTAACAAACCTATTTATGACCTCGGCTATCGGCCGCTTCTTCTACTTCATCGACGAAAAATTAGGGTCTAAACTTAACTTGTGGACAGGAACTTCCAGTGGAATACCTATCATATCTGAATGAGACCACACAAAACAATCAATGTTAGTTTCTAAAAATTCAATAATTCCAAGCCTGATAAAAATCCAATGTCTCTTCCTCTCCATCGTCTCCAACCGGGATCGAAACGGAAGTTGACATCGGTTTCTATAGGTTTTATTTGTTGATTCCCTCAGCCTTGCTGCTAGATAAGGTGACTTCATTCATTTCTCTTGCAGCAAGTTGATCACCTCTAATCTGCTTGATCCCATCCGGTGTAGGAAACTTCAGTAATTGATGGTAGTTGTTGGCAAAGCCTTCATTTCATGGATCCATGGTCTTTCAAGGATCACATTGTAGCCTATATCACCATCCATCACCTTGAACAAAGTGAATTTTGTCACCCCTTTGGTATGTGTAGGCAGTAATATCTCTCTTCTGGTCGTTATGCTTGTTAAGTTGAACCTAGCCAGAAGCTTTGTTGCAGGAACTATGTTTCTAGTTAGCTTTGCTTGTTCCAAGACCTTCAATTGGATGATATTGGCTGAACTACCTCGATCAACCAGCACACGTTTAATTTTAAAATCTAAAACATTTAAAGATATTATTAGAGCATCATTGTGCGGTAATATAAGGCCGTCAGCATTGTGAAGGTGATTTCATCATCTTCTGATGCTTCTCGAATTTTGTTGCCATGAGCGACTGATATCTTCATCTTCTTCATTGCCGAAAATGCCACCATATTTACATCAAACCTAACAAAAATTATATTTATTGCTAAATGGGGTGACCTTGTGGTTAGTTTTCCGGTTCTGTTGCATCTCGACTCCTTCCTGTAGTTGTTCTTAGCCCGGTCTCTTAAAAATTCTCTTAGGTGATCATTTTTCAATAGCATTGCAACCTCTTCATGAAGATGCCGGCAATCCCCAGTCCTATGACCATGTGTTCCGTGGAATTCACACCACAAATTAAGATCCCTTTGAATGGGGTCTGATCGAATTGGTTTCAGTAAGCTTGCCTCCTTGATATTTATCATAGCTGAAACCAACTCTACCAAACTGATGTTGAAATTATAATCCGATAACCGAGGATATCCTGAATCTCGAGACCTCGATGGTTCTTTATCCTGCAAAGTTCTACTACTCCGACCACGATATGTCCTTCTATCCGGTCCGAATGTTTCATATGACTGAAAACTTTTTAGCTCCACGCCCATTAGATCTTTCGTTTGATAAATAAAGTTGGAAATGATCCCTGAAAGATCTTCAGTCTGCATAAGAATCATTTTTGAACTTTTCCTGATTTCGATCACGCTTACGACCCTTGGATGACACTGAAGAACTCAACTGATCATTGGTCACCTGAAGTTCCAACAGGCTTTTCTTCATCTTCCTCGAGGCATTGAGCTTAAAGGATTGAGGCCTTTGGTGAATGCCTCTGCTGCCATTCATCCGGTACTGCCAGCAACAACATCCTTTCTTTTTGGAACCGAATCACGAATTCTCACAGCAATTCAGATTCTCCTTCAGCGACTCTGAATATATCTACCTTCCTGACTTGTACTTTTCTTGCCACAGTATGAGCTTTGATGAAAGAATCTAAAAGCATTTCAAAGCATCAATTGAATGTTCGGTAAAAGAGCATACCACGTTAAAGCTCCCTTTGTTAGGGTTTCGCCAAATTTTTTAGCAAAATAGGTTCGATCTCATATGGAGCCAAATCATTTTCCTTTACAGCCATAGTGTAAGTTGTGATGTGCTTCTTTGGATCCGAGTTCCATAATATGTTGGAATATCCGGCATTCTGAACCTCTTTGGAATCAACTCCGGGGCGCACTTGTTTTGAATGACAACTGAGTATACTTCATTGACTCCAGGCCCTTCAATACCGGAGGTGCTCCTGAGATCTGATCCCTCCGAGCATGGAATTCTTTAGCATTTTGATCCATCAGAGCATGGAATTCGTTAGCATTTTGATCCATCCGATCATTCATTTCCCCCATGAACCTCATGAGCTCGGGTTTTAAAGGATCATTTGTGTTGTTATCGTTCCCAGATCCACTGTCTGCACCGCCTGTTTGATTATCATTAAATCTAAACTCCTCGCTTGAAGCGATGTTATAGGTTCTTTCCGCCGTATGATTCGCAGGCACGCTAGGAGGGTCTCGAACTCCTCCATTGAAATTATTTGAAGCAACTGATAGCCCTTGTTGGAGCTCAGTCATTTTCTTGTCCATTCTTGAGAGATGATTCATGATTTTCCTTTACTGTGCTCTCAAAATTTTTTAGCGTCTCGACAATGGGTTCATCATCCATATCATCAAGGGTAGGACTCCTTGCATGCTGAGTATTTCGTTCTTCCCGGACACGAGTTGTCTCATTTTCGTCGATGTGGGTTTTACTTATCGAATCATCATTTTGAATTCCACCACGAAAATTATCCTCATGCTTATTGTTTGTCCCAATATTGAGTGAGTTATTGACATTATTAGGTGCCATATCTATTTTTGCTTTACTAAAGATAAGTGTCAAAATACGTTAGTAAAAGATAAAGGATCAAAGTAATACCACAATTGTCTATGCCCCACGGTGCGCGCCAAACTATTTACCTGTAAAACAGTACAGTTGAATTTATAACGTGGTTTAGGACACATGAATTAAATTGATCCGAGAAAATAAAATAATAGAGAACAAAATTGAATAAAGTATGAAACAATATAAAAAAACGAGCTTGGGCCTCGGATTGAGCTTTTTCGGGAGCAACAACAATATCAAGAACAAAGTACTTGGAAAAATAATGTTAATAGCATAAGAGAATATGTTTAGCCTTTTTCATACAAGTATTTTGTCTCCTTCCATAAATAATGTTTTTCTATTTATAGCTAAATCAGGAGAGACAAGATCCACAAATCAAGCACCTCTTTAAAGTGAATAAAGATCTCTCTTGATAGCCGCATAACGGTTGAGTGTGAATACTAAGATTATCTGTAACAGCTGCTCCTTTAATGTTGTCTTCTTAAACCGGTATTTTGCTTTCAAATTCTTCTCTCCGATTTTGATGTCTATGGGATTCATACAACACCGGCCACATGCTTAGATCTAGTGTCAGTTATTTGCTAACTCATCTCCTACGTGTCTTTATTGCCACGTATTCACTTGACGAACATCCACCTGTTATCTTCTAATTTTACCCTATACATAAATGTCATAATAACAAATGAACTAATGCTAAATATAGTAGATTATGTAATAAAAAATGAGGAACTGAAAAATTATTCGATGAACTATATGAATCTTTTTCTAATTTCATAAGATTCTTTTATTAGTATGTTTTATTGAGTAACAAGAAAGGTGGTAAAATTTAATTCAAGCAATATGATATAATATACTCAAACAAATTAAATCACATAATATGATTAATATTTTCACGCATCACGCAGGTACTAATACTAGTTGGTTAAGAATTTAAATGGATTAATTCGTGAAAAATAATAAAAGATTGGAGGAAATTTAAACAAAATCATGACAGACCCACCAGCTGAATTGGGTTAGATCCGACCCGCCAATCTGGTTGTTGTAGATTGAAGAAGGTTTCGGTGCCTAAACCAAAGCTCAATTGCAGGCTGTAGAGCAGTAGAGGTCATTGATTATTAAATACATCGAACTGTTACAGTTTTCTTGTCTTTGTCTTGATTAATTTCTAGACACGGAAGTTATTGTTACACTTTAACCCTGTAAAATGTTGCTCACACAAAGGCTAAACCAAACAAATTCAAACGCAGAAACCAATCAATTAAGCTGCCTTAGGAAGCCTAACAATAGAGTCTAAGACAATCAATACGACCTGGAGGGCCGCATTTGTTAATACCAGAGCAATTATTTGAATACTCACGTCAAATATGAAACTTCGAGACGCATAGGGTGAATCCAAAGCATTACGTACGAGTTCACGGGAACCACATAGCTTTTGTTCATACCTTATATATAATATATTAAGAAATTCATTAAATATTTATAAAAATTAAACTGTAAAGCCAGTTATTATTGTATATAAATTTGAGATAATTGGGAACCATAAATTTCATGCATGAGGTGCTTCATTGTTGCTGAAAGGTGCCATTCTTCCTGGCACAACTAACGCTATCATCCAATATGTCCTTCATTCCATACTTGTACACGAAACCGTTGTCAATAAGCTTTTTCGATCCCCATTTGATTTCTCTATTGGGGTCATTCAAGTACCTGGAATGAGAAATTTTTGCCGAAGGAATTAAGAGGAAAAAGCATAATTAGAAAAAATTTCATTCAAGATAGAGTAGGTTCTCTCCATATGCAATTCAAATTCATATTCTTCGGACTACTCAAATTTGAATTTCTTTCACTAAATCTTCTTAAATATTTTAAATGCAAAAAGTTCATCGTGTTTAAAATTTGTATTAGTTTTTAAGAATTGAAAATAAAACTTCAATGAAACAAACAGTACTGTCGTTTTTTAACCTCAAAAATACTTTTTCATGTATTCATGACTTTAGAAGGACACTGTGTTTGAGACAAAGGAAGTAAGTAATGCATAAGGACTTATAAAGTTTATATATATTGACTGTATAATCTTATTAATTTATCAATATAGTTTAACCTGAGATGCAAGGCTGGGTGAAGGTAGGCTCTATAACAGCCTCCAAATATAAACACTCACAATTATAAAGGAATGAAGACTGATTGTTCAAATTAATAACTAAAATACTGAAAAAGTTAAAAAGAGTGTAAGAGCAGTAACCTAAAAGAAGGGGAAGAGAAGGCAGCAGAGGATACAGAATATGGGACGACAACTATGTCAACAACATAGCATACCGAATTTCACCTAACCAACTACTACTATTTATTAGTTTTTCATTTGCCCATTTCCTTCCTCACGTGTTCCTATCCCGGGTTCCACATATAATTTGCTGATTTTCCCAATGTGCCTTTTATGAGGTTATTTTCATTCATAACAGGATTTAATATATGGATTCGATAAAATCCAGTAGTTTTGAGTACCTAAATTCTTTATAGGTGTTAAGAAATTCACTAACCTGTACAAATTAAATTCAGAATTCAATAACATAAGGTTACTGTCCAGAATCCAGAACCCATTAAGTTCACATCCTGAATCTGCCTCTAAAGTTAGTTACAATTTTTATCAAGTCACAGCTAATTAAATCATATAAATTTATATTGTAGTTACTTCACAAGGGACCTGAGTGCGCAAAAAATACTAAAGTTCACGCAGAGTCCGGGGAAGGATTGTATCATAAAGGGTGTGATGTAGGCAGCCTACTCTGATACAAGTATCAATGGCTGATTCTACGACTCTGAACCCGTAATCTAAGTCACACAGAGACAATTTTACCGTTATTTCAAGGTTTCCCTTCACTTATAACACTATCGATGCATAAAAATTAAAATCATTGAATAATGAAAGGTTGACGATCTTACTCTTGGTTGACATTAAACTCTGAATAATTCTGTTGGTAGTAACAGCCAATCTCTGCAGAAGAAACAAAGGAGCTAGCCAACAAGAAACGGCCACTGACTGCAGCTTTCATAGGGAACAAGTGAGCTTCACATACATCTTCAATATGCACAATTGGCACTTTTCCTATAAGCTCTTCTAAAAACTTGAGTGTATTATAGAGACTTTTCTCTTTAGTGCTCAACAGTGACAAGAATAAGGCAGTACTTGTTGGTGTATAAGGTAAGTAAGTGTCTCCACCCACAAGACCGCAACATAACGTCACCACCTCCATTCCCTCCTTCCCAAAGTTCAACATCTCTTTCTCAGCTAGCATTTTTGACTCTACATAATCCTATTATTATAAAGAGTTATAAGTTATATGCACTGGTATTATAAAAATATTTACGTAATCATATCACAACTTATAAGATAACTACAGTAAACATTTCATAATAACTATTAATGGGCTTAATTACTAGATATAGCATTAACCTGATACATGTTAAAAAGTACTGATATTGCAAAAATTATAAAAGAGTTTGACATGTCATTTTAATGCAATTACACGTAAATTTTAGTGGATAAGCATTATATTAATTACTAACTTGAAAAAAAGATACTAATAGCATGTTTGGCCAAGCTTCTAAAATTAGCTTATTTTGAAAAGTGTTTTTCTCAAAAGTACTTGAGATGAGAAGCAGTTTGTGTTTGGCTAATGAATTTGAAAAACACTTCTGAGCAGCAATTAGTATTTGACCAAGCTCTTAAAAAATATTTTTAAGTGTATTTTTTTCAAAATTACTTTTAGAAAAAGTGTTTTTGGCCGAACAAAAACTCGGTATTGCTATTAGTGGTTAAACTACATACGAGCTTTATTGCAGCATGTAGGAAGGTAAATAAATACATTAGGCTCACCCTAAGCCCCTTGTCGCCATAAGGATTTGAGAAATTGAGAGGTGTCCAACACGTTTCATCCATCAAATCCTTGAAATTAGTCCCATCATCCTTCAATGGAGAAGCAGCAACCACTGAGGCAGTATAGATAAGCTTCTTTACTGTCCCAGATTTAAGGCAAGTCATTCCAATTTTCTTCACTGCAGCAATTGTAGCCTCAGTTCTATTTTTGTACTGTTTCATATGACCCCAAAAACAAAAATCAAAATCATTTTTAAAAAAATAGAAGAAAAAGAAAAAAAATTCCATGATATTGGATCTTTTCCTTCTTTTGGCAATTTCTTGTAGTCGTAAACAAATCCTAGTAGTAACTATATATAATACGGCCAGTTATCGGATTGAACATTTAAATTTGATGAGTTCAACTTTTAGGATTTTTAGTTTTGAGTCCATTAAACTCATGGATGGTGCTGAGGAAGCCACATTCCCACCAAATCACAATGGAATTAAGTTATATATATTGATAGCGCATGATATTTTTCTTACAATCAGTGTAATTTAATCGATAATAACAGGTTTTTTGAGTTACCATACCAAGTTTACTATTAAGAGTGACATGTCATTTATTCAAATTAACCCATCGTATAAAAAAAACTTCTAAACAGTAAGTAGGGGTGTCAAATGGGCGGGTTAAGCTGATTTTGGGCGGGTCAAAATGAGTTGAGTCAATAATTGGAGGGGTCAAATGACTCACCAAAAAGTTACTCAGGCTAAGATGGGTTGGTTCAAGATGGGCTAATTCGGGTCATAGCCCAACCCGCCAAATCTTTTCAAGCTTTACTTAATATGTGTTGTCTTCTTATGAATTGTATAATTATTAAAAAAGAATTTTTTTTTTTTGGTTATACTCATATACAATATATCAAATTAACAAAAATTATTTCTAAGATATTTTGGCAAAATTACTCATGTATTAATTTGGGCTTAAAATTGGCCCAACTTTAAATGAGTTGACATGTGTTGAGTCAAAATGGATTAAATTCAATAAATTAGCAGGACAATAACCAGTCCAATCTTAGACGGATTGGACGGACTGAACGGGTTGGCTTTGTGCCAAATTTGACAGCCTAACAACCGGTGCACAAAATTTAAACTCAATCAAAATTGGAGATAAGAGGGATGAATGAGTGGCATAGGTGGAAAGGAGGAATGAGGACAAAAAAGCATACGTGAAATCCTTCAGAATGCAACAAAGGGGTAGCAACATGGAAAACGAATTCACAGCCTTGAATAGCTTGCTCAAACTCTTCTGGTTTGTAAATATCAGCTTGAAATAACTTGAGTCTTTTATCTGCACCAGGGAAGCTCTTCAACAGCCCCACCTTTGATTCATCCTCTGCAAGTTAATTAGATCATCGACAAAATTCAGCTGGGTGTTTGTCATATTATCCAAAAATTATGTCTTTTTAAAAGATCCGACATGAATGCGTGTGGCAAAAAATTCGAGGAGTAAAAGAAAAAAAACACATACCTAAGTTCCTGAGGGTAGCGTGAACGGTATAGTCTCTATCCAAAAGTTTCTTTACAAGAGAAGAACCTATGTATCCTGCACCTCCTGTTACACAGACCATACAGTTGTTTTTCTTCTCCATTGGCTAGACTTTGTATTTGCTTTATATCTTCCTCCAGACATTTCTATTTATATATGGGAAGTCTAAATGATTAAATAGAGCTTCTTGATAATATAATATTTACGTACTGTATGTTGAGCCATGTGCTTTTTGTCACATTGTGCGATCTAGTCAATACGCAGTATTACAGAAAATGACAAAGTGCCACATGATTTATGCCATATGTTTTAGTTCACTTGCATTGGCGGTTTTAGTTAAAAATTTACAGTGCAACTTAAATGTCTTATCGAAGGACATCTGGCTGTTAGGAATTAAATAATTATTTATGTTAAGTACCAATAATTGAGGATTAAAATTGTAAATCTTGATAGCGTAAACAAAATACTGAAGGTCGTTTGGTAGGCTGTACTAAGTAAAATAATTCCTGTATAAAAATTTAATTCGTCCAATACAGTATTTGGTTGCTCAATTCAATTTATGCATATCTAATACATGGATTATTTATACCTCATAGGAGCGCTTAGCTAATACCAAGGAAACCAAGGGATTACTTATACCAGATTTAACTATACCTGGATAAGACCCTAAAATTACTAAACCGCCCCTCAAACCCTTTTAATTTTTAATATTCAAGGTTATAATTGCAAAGAAGATTTTGTACAGTTTTAAATCAAACACAAGCTTAGATTATACATTGCATAGCTAATTTTTAATACAATGAACCAAACACTTGATAAAAAATAATCCTAGCACTACAATCCCTGCATTACTAATACCTGCATTACTAATCTCTGCATTACTAATCCCTGCATTACTTGTGTTCGTACCAAACGACCCCTGAAGTGACCACAAAAAAGTTAATGCTCGCTGAGTTGGTATGTTATATGTGAACCGTTAAAATTAACGCTAACTGGTTATTGCCTCCTGTTCACAATAAGTGACCAATTTATCTTTTTGTTTTTGTCCAAAATAAGTGTCCATTTATATAATCAAGAAAAAATTTCATTTGTTTTTTCAAAATTTCCCTTACGTACTTATTCCTAAAAAGTCTTTTACTCCTCACATTAACTATGCTAAAATATTTAATTAAGGGTAGTTTAGTCATTTTAACTATTTTTGTCTAGAATTTTATATTTTTTTAATAGGTGTACCTAAAAAAAATTAATCACTTATTGTGAACCGGAGAGTAATTATCTACGGGTTGGGGTCTATGCCTAACCTCCACCATGGTTCTTTTGTTTTTTAGAAAAAAAAAAAAGAAAGGGCTAATTCTGTAAGGAACAGATCTGTTAAGCTAGAACACGACAAAGCTCCCCTAACGTAAATGAATTCCTGAATTTCGCAAACTTAAAGATATCTGCCAATCAGAATATCAACGACAAGCTTTTAAAAAAGAATTATATTTCCTATGATAAGTGTTTACTCTTAATTACGGGTAACAATTAAATTTGTACGTGGTATTAAGGATACGTAATTTGGCCTGATACAATTAAAGAATGAACGATAATTAAATAAGTAAAAGAGCAAGCAAACCGCCGAAGTTGAATAATTCAGCTGTGACGGAATGAACAAGAATGAAATAAGTATTTGATGAAAAAAACAGTCAAAAATGTGCTAACTTTGTATATTGATAGTATGTTGTGTCCCGTTTACAGCAGGGTTGAATTCTTTATATAGAAGGAGAAAAGAATTCCATACAAGGTAAAAGACTTATTTACAAGGTAAAAAATCCCTAAAATCACTGGGTTCAACGTCTTTGCGGATTTGGGCCGTGATTTCCACCGAGATGTTTACAAGTCACGAGATTCCCGGCCCTTCCGTTACACAAATCTGATATTTTTACCATAAGATATTTTACCCGGACCGGTTTCGATAATATTACCTCGAACGCTTCGGTTTCGAACTTCGTTCCGATGACGTCCGACCCAAGACTTTCCTTCTCGAAGTCCTGGTCTTGGCTTACCGGAGGGCGACCTCAATCGACACCGGTCTTCGAAACTCAAGACCGGAGCTTCCCATGCACTCGATCGTATCCGACCCCATACAGATAGTCCCCTCGTTTTTTCGAGAGTAATGACAAGAAACGATATGAGCCGCCGCTTTTCAAGATTAGGTTAAGTGGAAACACACTTATAGAGAACGACACGAATTTCGAAGCGTCAAATCAGATAACATAGAAACGTCTTGTTGATGGATGACGGCAGCATGATGACGCACGTGGCCACTATCAAAAAGGTCTTTTCGTGTCCCAGCTGGCGACAAATCCTGTAATTTCTGCAAATACCAATTAATGCCTTCCCATCTCGTGTTTCGACCCGCCGCTTTTGAAGAGTATAAATAGCCCCTTCATTCTTTAATATCCAAGTTTTGCGCCGTTTGAATATTTTCTTGTTCTTACTCTCTGCATTTTTGCTCTTCAAGTAAACTTCTTTCATACACTTTCCTTTGTTCGCTTCCCATATCCTCAATTCCAATGGCGAAAATATCTAAATCTGTTCCTTAAAAACAACAACCTTCCTCCTCTCAACCCGCTGAAGAGGTTGAGCCAGCCACTGTTGAGGAAACATTGACAGAGCCTCCTCTAAAAGCTTTCATACTAGTCGGATGCTCGACCGGCTCCGACTTCAAGGTAGAGCTCCTCAATACCGGGCCGGGGCGAACCGATCGCTAGGTACATTAGCTCAATCACGAACAAAATCCTTGACAGGGTGAAAACGGAGTGTAACTGGGTTGGCAAAGACGTGGTAGTCCCCTCTCCGGATGAGGCGATTACCACTCACGTGGAGGGTCATTTGAGCGTCTATACCTACCCCTTCACATTGGGACCTTTGGACCCCATTATTGTCGCCTTTTGCAAAAGGTACAACGTTACATTGGGTCAGATTCACCCCTCCGTTTGGCGGATAGTTCACCTTTTTCGCTTTTTTGTGAGTAAGGTCGACGGGCACCCCTTCAGCGTTGATCATTTACTTCGACTGTACAGTCCCCGAGTCTTCCGAGGGGGACTAATAAAACTTGCTCGCCGGGCCAGCAAAGCCCCGTTTTCGAGCATTGATGAGGACAAGGACCGGGGTTGGATGAGCCAATTCGTTCGAATAAGAACCTCGGACCTTATCCCTGCAGAAGACATATCGTTCCCTGAAAAGTGGAACATAGACCGTAAGCATCATTTTCCTATCTAAATTCATCTGTTGTTCTTCTTTTGATATCTTACTGACATATTTTGTAAGGTGTAGCCGTTTCTCAAATGCCGGCCACGATTCAACACTTGGAGGAGTGGGTCCGGAAAGTTGTAGCTCAGAGGACCTACTCGGAGCGTGCTTGGCGTGAGATATCGAAAGGCCTTTGGGAGGCCAAAAATCATGGTGAGCTCGATAATGTTCATATTTCTTGTTTCGTGTAATCGGCACTGCTGCTATTTCACTTCCTCCTTTCTTTGTAGGTCTATTGAAGGACGCTGAATTGAGGCCAACGTCCCCCGGTAGAGAGGTTCCCTGCACTCCCCCTATCTCGGAGAAGGAGGGAGAGAAGAAGAGAAAAGAAGTCCCCAGTCCCTCAGAGCCCGAGAAAAAGAGAAAAAAGAAAAGCATAGCTCGTAAGCCTAGAATCGCCGACCTGGCTATTCGATTGAGCAACGACTCCGAGGAAGATAGAGACCTCGGTATTTCAATTAATGAACCATCTCGGACAGTCCCCGAGCCGAGGACCCATGAAGCTTGCACTCCTCGAGTAGAGGACCTCAAAGCAGGGGCGAGGATCGAGGTAGGCGCCGATGCAGGGGTGGCAGCACAAGGAACCTTAGACCTCCCAGAAGAAATGGACTCTCCCTCCTTCTCGAAGGCAACCCTCGACGAAGCCCGGGCTGCAAGGAACATACGCCGAGCAAAGGCCAGGTACCGGCAGGACCCTTCGAAGACTTTTTCGACGGAGTGCCATCGGCTGATACCTTCGGGCTCGAAGTGCCCAGGAAAAGTCCTTCCGCCGAGACGAGCGGGGTATCTATCGGTCCCAAGTTAGTCGATAGATTTCCCGCTCCAAGTTCCAACCCTCATCGGAAGAGAATAATATAGTTTTCCATTCCCGAAGATGCTAAGGCTCTGGCCGCGCCTGTGGGCGTAGCTAGCTACCTTCGGTGTTTGGTGACCGAGGAAGATCAAGCTGCAATGGATGCGGTGGATGAGGCCTGTCTATTCAATGAAGCTCAACAGGCGGCAAATAAGGTAAAATTTCTCATAGGCTCTATTTGGCGTTTGTTACTTTATTCTTCGACTTGTACTGACCGTTTTATTTTTTTCCACACTTGCAGTCTTCGGTGCTTCATCACGAGGCGTTTCTTCGGCAAAGGGAAGAAAAGGCACGTCGCCAGCGACTCGAGGGGGAGAT
>MCJB01034942.1:0-63309 GCA_002018475.1 Nicotiana obtusifolia | reverse complement strand
GGATTTCGTCGCGGATTTTGCGCCGTCGTTAATACCCGAGGTCGAGGGAGAATTAATGACCAAATCGGGGACTCATTTGGATGTGTGGACTTTGTTCACAGATGGCGCCTCGAACGCGAAGGGATTGGGGCTCGGTATCGTGCTAAAGCCCCCGACTGGGAGTACAATTCGATAGTCTATCAAGATAGTGAAATTAACTAACAAAGAAGCAGAGTATGAAATATGATTGCAGGTTTAGAACTGGCCAAAAGCCTGGGAGCGGAGATAATCGAAGCCAAGTGAGATTCCCTCCTCGTAGTTAATCAAGTGAACAGGACTTTTGAAGTCAGAGAAGGGCGAATGCAGAGGTATTTGGACAAGCTTCAAGTCACACT
The DNA here is from genome assembly GCA_002018475.1 of Nicotiana obtusifolia. NCBI lineage: Eukaryota > Viridiplantae > Streptophyta > Magnoliopsida > Solanales > Solanaceae > Nicotiana > Nicotiana obtusifolia. The sequence goes on along the minus strand of MCJB01034942.1, from coordinate 62,935 downwards.
GCATAGGTTTAAAGAATGGACCTTGCAACACATACCTCGAGAACAAAACAATGAAGCTGACGCCCACGCCAATCTGGGATCATCGGTCGAAGATGAGGAGATCGAGTCCGAGAAGGTCGTGCAACTTTTGAGGTCGGTGGTGGAGGAAGGCCATGCGGAAATCAATTCAACAAGTTTGACCTGGGATTGGAGGAACAAGTATATAAAGTATCTCAGCTCAGGTAAGCTCCCCTTCGGACCCCAAAGAATCGAGAGCATTATGCACAAAGGCAGCCTGATTTTGTTTATCCGATGATGGAACCCTATTGAGAAGGGCATTGGGTGGCCCCCTCGCAATATGTCTGGGACCGGGTGACACCGAGTATATCTTAAGGGAAATACACGAAGGCACATGCGGGAATCACTCCGTCGTCGAATCCTTGGTTCTTAAAATAATCCGAGCCGGCTATTATTGGATCGATATGGAAAAAGATGCAAATGAGTTTGTTCGCAAGTGTAACGAGTGCCAAAGGCACGCACCGATGATCCACCAGCCCGGGGAGACGCTGCATTCGGTCTTGTCCCCGTGGTCATTCATGAAATGGGGAATGGACATCGTCGGCCCTCTCCCCTACACACCAGGTAAGGCTCAATTCATTCTTTTTATGACTGACTATTTCTCCAAATGGGTTAAAGCGCAGGCATACGAGAATGTTAGGGAAAAGGAAGTGATCGACTTCATATGGGATCACATCATATGTCAATTTTGGATTCCATCAGAGATCATGTGCTATAATGGCAAGTAATTCATCGGCAACAAAGTGATGAAGTTCTTCGAAGACAACTAGATCAAGAGGATCCTATCGACGCCCTATTACCACAGCAGCAACGGACAAGCTGAATCGACCAACAAAATCATAATTCGAAGCCTAAAGAAAAGGTTAACCGACACGAAGGGAAAATGGAAAGAAATATTGGCTGATGTTTTATGGGCATATCGCACAACCGAGAAAACTAGCACCGGGGCCACTCCTTTCTCTCTCGTGTACGACGCTGAAGCGTTGATACCAGTCGAAGTAGGCAAACCGAGTATCCGATTCTGCTACGCAACTGAAGAATCAAATGTGAAGTTATGAATACCAATTTGGAATTATTGGATGAGAGAAGGGAAGCAGCCCTTGTTCGAATGGCCCCCCAAAAGCAAAAGATTGAAAGGTACTACAACCGGAAAGCCCATCTTCGACACTTCAACATCGGAGACCTAGTGCTCAGAAGAATCACACCCAATACTCGAGACCCAAACGAAGGGAAGTTAGGGCCAAACTGGGAAGCGCCTTACACCATCTTAAAGATCACCGGAAAGGGATCTTACAAGCTTGGAACAATGGATGGAAAACAGCTGCCGAACAATTGGAACATAAACCACTTGAAACGATACTATTGTTGAGGTATGAACTTTCATTCTTCGTTTTGTTTGTTTTATGTTACTAACACCTGCAGGTTTCAAATGAAGTAACCACGAGCCGAAAAGCACAGGACACTAGGACTGAAAGCACGCGTTGCACTCTTTTTCCCTTCGACATGTTTGTCCCAAATTGGGTTTTACGACAAGGTTTTAAATGAGGCAACCAAGAATCGTGCTATCTTAGATTGGTCGCATATCGAAGGCAACAATGTTCGGTGCTCAACTTCGATCGACCTTAAATATCAGAAGACTGCTTAGCTACTTCAATTCATTGCTTAGCTACTTCAATTCGGGGGAACTTCTCATAGATCATTAGGAATCGATGTAAGGGTCAAACGGTCAAAAGAACCGTGCCCAAATAGATTGATCTACCCCCTAAGAAAATTGTACAAGCACTTGAATGCTAATAAAAGTTCTTAGCACCGATATCTTGTCTCCGAGCCCACAAGCCATTTCGATTTTCTTTGCACGATCGAAAACTAACATTGCTTAGAGTTTCATATGAAAATCAAAGGTGGAATAAGACCTTCTAAGGCAAACCCAATTTCTCAAAGGCCAAGGCTATATCAAGTTAATAAAACTCGAGGGGGAGTAAGATCTATTAAGGCAAACCCCGATTTCTTAAAAAGGCTAAGGCTGAATCGAATCAATGAAACTCGAAGGGGAGCAAAAACCCAGATTTCTTAAAAGGCTAAGGCCGAATCGAATTAATGGAACTCGAAGGGGAGCAAGACCTGTTAAGGCAAACCCCGATTTCTTAAAAAGCTAGGCTGAATCGAGTCAATGAAACTCGAAGGGGAATAAGACTTATTTAGCCAAACCCATGATTTTTTCGAGGCTAAGGCCTTACCAAATCAATTGAAGAAATGGAAAGTCTACTAAAGATATAACTTGAAATTAGCTAAGTCTAAACTAAGCCTGAAGAACAGAAAATCCGATAAGTTGAACCATCGGTTCTAGTACGGAGAATCAACATAAGTCAGCAAGGAATGGAAGGAAGATCTTTATATATATATATGAACAAAGTATGTCACAGAAATGGGGACTTCATTATAAAAAAAAAAAAGGCGCTTCATTAAGAATTCTCGGAGTCTTCTTCTTGTTCTTCTGAGAAGGTCTGTTTTCTGGTTTCAACTTTGATCTTTTATGCATCATCGATCTCGGCAGATAGATCAAAGACCCGAGCTTGTAACTCTTCAAGAATAGAGAGGCGGGATTAACACTTGGTATATTCGACCAAAATCTTCGATTGTTCCTTAGCAGCCTCGGCGTCGGCCCTATATTGGGCTATTAACTCATCGGCCTCAACCTTGGATGTAGCAACCTCCGATTTTGCCGATTGCAGCTTGTTCACCAAAATTTCGCGATCCGATCTGAGCGCCTCGACGTGGAATTGAAGCTCATCGGTGCTCTTGGTCGGAGCCCCGATTTTCTCTTTTTCCTCCGATAATTGATTTTCCGAAGAAACCATTTGAGCTTGGAGGGCCTCTTTTTCCGAGGTCGGTAGATCGGTCTTGGCTCTCCATTCATTGGTTTCTGCTTTGGCCTCACACACCGCAGATCGAAATTGGTTTATTCGGTCAAGTTGTTTCCCCATCTGGTCGATTATGCCAGAATTTTCCTTACGCACAAAGTTTAGTTCGGCCCGAAGGGTCGACCTCCCCTTCGAGCCGCTCACGACGTGCCTTTTCTTCCTTTTGTTAAAGAAAAGCCTCGTGATGAAGCACCGAGGCCTACGAGTATAAGAGAAAATATAACAGTTAGTCAAAGTTTGAAATGTAAAATGGCAAACACCAGACAAGGCTTATCGAAAGTTTACCTTATTTGATGCTTGTTGAGCCTCATTGAACAAGCAGGCTGCATCCAACTCATCCATTGCGGCCTGATCTTCTTCGTTCGCCAAACACCAAAGATAACTAGCCACCCCCACAGGTGCAAAAAGGTCCCTAGCATCTTCGGGAATGGCAAACCTTATTATTTGTTTTCGATCAGGGTTTGAACTCGGAGCAGGAAATCTATCGACCAGCTTTGGACCGAAAGATGCCCTGCTCGTTTTGGTGGAGGGACTCTTCCTCGGCGCTTTGAGCCCAAAAGTATCCGCCGATGGCATGTCGTCGAAGAAACCTTTAAAAGGTCCTTCCGGTATAGGGCCTTCGCTCGGGGAATGTGCTTTTTCCGCTTGGGCCTCGTTAAAAGTTGACTCCGAGAAAGAGGGGGAGTCCATTGTTTTCGGGTGGCCCAAGATTCCCTGCATCGCCTCTCCCATGTCGACGGAAGCCCCAGTTCTCGCTCCCACCTCGAGGTCCTCTACTTGACGAAGATGAGTTTCATTGGCCCCCTGCTCGGGGACTACCCGAGATGGCTCACTGCCCAAAAGCTCGAGATTTTTGCCTTCCTCGGACTCATCGTCCAATGGATAAGCTATGTTCGAGATTTTGAGTCTATGATCTATGCTTTTCTTCGGCTTCTTCCTCTCGGGCCCAGAAGAACTGGGGACTTCTTTCCTTTTTTTCTCCCCCTCCTGCTTCGAGACAGAGGGATGGCAGGGAATCTCTCTACCAGGGGACGCTGGCCTCAATTTAACGTCCTTTTATAGACCTGCAAAGGAAGAACAAAGTAGTTAAAGGTCAGCAGCATCACCAATAACATAAGACGTGGAATATAAACATTATTGGTCTCACCATGATTTTTGGCCTCCCATCGGCCCTTCGATATCTCGCGCCAGGCACGCTCTGAATAGGTCCTTTGAGACACCACCTTCTCGACCCTTTCTTTCAAGTGTTGAATCGCAGCCAGCATTCGAGAAACAGCTACACCATGCGAGATATGTTAGTGAGATAACAAAGGAAAGACACCAGACGAATTGAAATAGGAAGATAGCACTTACGGTTCATGTTCCACTCTTCAGGGAACGACATGTCTTCGGCAGGAATCAAGTCCGATGTCTTTATTCGAACAAATCGGCTCATCCAGCCTCGGTCCTTATCCTCGTCAATGCTCGAAAAGGGAGCTTTGCCAGCCCGACGAGCAAGATTTATTAGTCCCCCTCGGAAGATTCGGGACTGTATAGTCGCAGGAGATTATCGAGGGTGAAGAGGTGCCCCTCGATCTTGCTCACAAAAAAGAGGAAAAGAAGGACTATTCTCCAAACGGAGGGGTGAATCTGACCCAGCGTTACATCGCACCTTTTGCAAAAGGCAATGGTGATGGGTTGGAAAGGACCTAACGTGAAGGGGTATGTGTAAACACTCAAGTAGCCCTCCACGTGGGTGGTAATCGCCTCTTCCAGTGAGGGAACCACCACATCCTTAACAACCCAGTTGCATTCTTCCTTCACCCTATCAATGACTTTGCTCGTGATCGAACTAATATATCTAGTGACCAGTTCGCCCCGGACCGGTACAGAAGAAGCCTTCTCTACCTTAAAATCGGAACTGGTTGAACATCCAACCGGTACGAACGCGCTTAGAGGGGGCTCAGTCGAAGTCTCCTCAACAACGACAGGCTCAATTTCTTCAGCGGGTTGAGAAGAGGAGGGGGTTTGTTTCTGGGGAACAGATTTGGATGTCTTTGCCATTGGAAATAAAGAGTTATAGAAGCTAGTAGATGCTAGGAGTAAAACAAGAACAAAGGAGAAGATCACTTGTGAACAAACTCAGAGAACTTGAAGAATACAATGCTCAAATAACGCAAAATTTGGAATTGAAGGAAGGGAGGGCTATTTATAGCCTCTTAAAGGTGGCGGTTCGAGTCCCAAAATGAGGAAGCATTAATTAGCGTTATAGAGTTTTGTCTTCAGTTGGTCTATGAAAAGACATTTTTGATACTTGCCACGTGCGTCATCATGCTGCCGTCATTTATCAATATGACATTTTGCATCTTTTGATGTGACACTCTGAATTCCATGTCGCGCGCCATAAGTATGTCTCCATTTAACCTAATCTTAAAAGCCACGGCTCATATCGTTTTTTATCATTACTCTCCAAAAAATGAGGGGACTATCTGTATGGGGTCGAATTCGATCGCTTGCATAGGGAATATCAGTTTCAAATTCATACGACCGGTGTCGATTGGAGTCATTCCTCGATAGGCTGAGATTGAGACATCGAGAGGTGAACACCAAGACCGGATTCCATCGGAACGGAGCTCGAAGCCAAGGCGCCCAAGACGAGATCGTTGAGGTTGATCAGGGTAAAACACCTTAGGGTAAAATTATCATATTTGCATAACTGAAGGACCAGAAATCCCGTGATACGTAAATATCTCGACGGAAATCACGGCAGAAATCAGTAAAGACGTTGAAGCCATTAATTCTAGGCATATTTTACCTTTTAGATAGGTTTTTTACCTTGTATAAGACTCATTCCCTCCCTATATAAAAGGGCAGCACAAATGTAAAAGACATCATACAACAAACGATCAGCATACAAAAAGCTACAGTTTATCCTAGTTATTTTCTCGATCTATCTGCTTTATATTTTATCTTAGAGAATTCTACCATAGTAAAGCTACTCTATATTGGTGGTTTGCTTTCTTTCTTGACTTACTTATTGAATTTAATCTTTATTTTCATTCATTCTTTATTTGTACAAACCAAATCACGTGTCCTTAAAACCACTTAGAAATTTAATTGTTATCCGTAGCGAAGGATAAATAGTTAACGTAATGATCTAAATTTATGATGTGTTGTCACACTTACATGGATTTGAGTGACGTGAGATCACCCCCGTGTATGTGCATGGTAAGGTTACACACCGATTCAACGGCTTTGTAACGACTCTTGGCACATTCGGGGACGAACGTATGTTTAAGTGGTGGGGAATGTAATGACCCAGCTGGTTGTTTTGAGCATTTGCATTCTGTTCAGCTATTTAATGTCTCGAGCAACATCGTATAACGTATTGTGACTTGTCTGAATCGTTAGTTTTAGTTTTCAGGTTATTCGAAATTGATTTGGATGAATGATTCTCAAATAGGAGCTTTAAGTTTGAAGAGTTGACCAAGTTTGACTTTTTAGTACTCGACCTCGGATCAGAGTTTTGATTGTTCTGTTAGGTCTGGATGGTGAATTTGGAATTGGGCATATGCCCCGATTTGCATTTGGACGTTTGTAGAAGGTTTCGGTACTATTTGGCGAATATTGGAAATTTGAAGATTTGGAATGTTCATAAGTTTGACTGGGACTTGACTTTGATGATACCGTATTGGAATTGTGGTTTTGGGAAATTGGAATAGCTTCCTTATGTCATTTGGGACATGTGTGCAAAATTTGAGTTCATTCCGAGTTGTTTTGATAAGGTTCGACATGAGTTTTGGAAGTTGAAGGATACAAAGTTCATAAGTTCGATTTGAGGTGCGATTCGTTGTTTTGGATGTTGTAATACGTGATGTTAGTCCTCGGGTTATATTATGGGACTTGTTGGTATGTTCTGACGGGGTCCTGAGGGGCTCGGGTGAGTTTCACATAGGTTTGGGTTGTGTTGTGCTCGTTTTTTATTTTTCGACGTTGTTTCTTCAAGCATAAAAGCTACCAGATTAAGTAATGAGCTCCAATTGTTGTTTTGATTGAATCATTACACCCGTATCGTAATTTTGAAACCATAGCAACCACAATCATCAAGATTTGACATTGTATGAGGAATTTATGGTCATTTTACTATGAATTGGGTTGTTAGATCTTTTAAGATTTATTACGAAAATGCCACTGAATTTGTATTTGAAAAGCTGCACTATTTCCAAATATTGAAACAAACATGTCTCCTTCATTACAAGGTCAAATGGAGTGACTCTAAGGCCTTACTTGACTGGAATTTCACGAGGAATCCACTGGAGGTATCAAAAGCGAGTTTTGGGATCATTTGGCAAAAGAAACGAGGCAAAACAGCTGAGCAGAAACATATAATATTGAGGGTTTGTTCATTTGGTTATATTTTGAGTTGGGGAGCTCGGATTTAGATAATTTTGGAGGCGATTTTTACCACATACATTGAGGTACGTGTTCTATACTCGATTTTTGTTATATTTCATGAATCCATCTTTGTTTTTGGCATTTGATTGATGATTTCAAGGTGAAATTTGGGGGGTCTTTGTCTAAAATTTCATAAAGTTAATTTTTGAATTTTGAATATCTATTTGGAGTCTAATTTAAGTGAAACTAGTATGGTTGGACTAGTAATTGAATGGATTATCAAATTTTTGGGAGTTTTGTCGGGTTCCGAGGTACAAGCGCGGGTTTGACTTTTTTGGTTGACTTTGGCCTTTTGATTAATGATTCAACCTTTATCGATTGGTTTTGTTCCTTTTGGTTTATTTGATGTAATTTAGTTGTTTTTTGCTAGTTTTGAGCCGTCCAAATGTCGGTACATGCGGAATGGCGTTTCTAGAGTATTGTTTCGCTTGCTCGGTATTGGATTTGGCTTGTTCGAGGTAAGTAACACTTCTAATCTAGGTGCTGAGGGTATGAACCCCTGAATAGACGTATTTTGTGTTTGGTGTTGAGGTGATGCACATGATGGTTGACGGGCGTGTGGGCATCCACCGTGTGAATTATGACTCGGTTGATTCTATGATTCTGTATATGTACCTAATCTGGTTTCTATCCATGAAATTTCTACGTGTTAGAGAAACTGAGTTGTGAATCATGTTAGAAGTCATGTTTAGGCTATATGCTCATTCTATTGGGAACTACTGAGATCATCTTTGCCATTGAGTTATTTGCTTAAATTGCATTTACAAACTCAGTTATATTCATTCATTTGCATATCATATCTAAGTCTACGTTATCATTTATTATCACATCATGTTGTCATTCTTTAGGCTGATTGGCATGAGATTTGTGAACCTGAGAGACTAGAGAGATTGATGACTGAGTTAAGGCTTGAGGGCCGAATTGTGAGTGATCATGATGGGATCGGGCTGCACGTCGCAACAAGTTTTACTGATTCATGATGGGATTGATCTGCACGTAGCTGCAGATATTATTGACTCATGATGGGATTGGGCTGTACCCGGCAGTAGGATTTATTAGCGCTTGGGCAGGATCCGCCCCTCCGGAGTCTGACATACCAGGAGTGAGCTCAGGTACCGTACAGTGCTGAGTGACAAAGTGTGCCGAGTGATTAAGTGTGATTAGTAGGAGTGCGAAATAGTGAGATTGAGTACTCTGAGAGTATGTGTACATGAGTTCATCACTGTGATGCATTGCATTTGACATGCATACTTGACATACAGGCATAGAGAAGCATTACCTTATGCTACACGGTTTTGCGGCATTCATGATTTCACTTGCACATTGACATGTAGGCATAGAGATGTACTTTCCTCATGATATTTTAGAATTTTATATCTTATCTGTTGTTGAAAGTTATTTTTCGAAAAATCACAGTTTTCTGATTTACTCATATTTTGGTGGTTCCGGCGAAAGATTTGGGTTTTACTATTACAGCTGAAAAGCATGCCTATTTTTCCGTAATTATGAACGAGTTGAGCATCATATCATTAAGTTATTATTTATGTTGCTTTTATTATATTGTTACGAGTTGTTCTTGGCTATTGGTGTTGGACTCAGACCATTGTCCAAGCTCGTCACTTCTTTCAACCTCATGTTAGGTTTGTTACTTATTGAGTACATTGGGTCGGTTGTACTCATACTACACTTCTACACCTTGCATTTAGATTTCGAAGCTGATGTTACTACGAGTGGCTGGAGCTGGCGTTGAATATGTACCTACGTTCCGGTTATTGCTGCCTCTTATTCTTGGTAGCTTTACATTTATAAATATGTTTATGTACATTTCGAACACATGATGTATTTATTTCATACCAGCTTTGTAAACTCCAATGTCTTAGAAGCTCATGATTTGTACTACCAATCCTTGGGGGAGTTGAATAAAATTCAGTTATGTCATTCTTCACTCTCATGATTATCATTATATTGTGGTTTTTTGTTAATTGGCTTACTTAGCGATCTCGGTTAGGTGCCATCACGATCAGTTCGATTTGGGTCGTGACAAGCCATGGACTATATGTTGTGGAAACATTGATATTATTGAGTTTGGCAAGTTGGTGTACATGGGCACTTGTGGTACGAGTTGTTATTGTGTTGTGATATTGATGCACATGCAGCGGTATAAGAATAGGGGTTGATGTGCACAGGATGGTATCAGGTGAGATTTATGTGCGTGTTGCTGGTAAAGAAATTACTTGAAGCCACACGGCGACATAAGGTGGGCTAAAGTGCATGTAGCTACGTCGGGAAAAAATATTTTCAAAACTATTTAAATGTAAGGCTCACACGGTAGCATAAGGAAATATTGTGATTGAAATTGAGAAATGTGAATACGAGGCGATACCTCAGTTGTGATTCTTGTTGTGCATCTCATGTTAAGAAGAGTTATTGGTCGAATTTTATTCTCCTTTGTTTTATCAGTTTTGTCTGTATTTGACTAATTCTGATTCTCATAAATTGCTTCCTTATTGTTATCTTTATGCTTGCGATTCTGTCATTAGTTTACATTATTAAATTGCTTCGATATCATTTATCTCTCTGTTTTTCCATTATTTCTCATTATTATATTTTTGTTATGTGATTCATGTCCTAGTAGGTGTCTTGACCTAGTCTTGTCACTACTCTACTGAGGTTAGGCTTGATACATACTGTGTAGCATTATGGTGTATTCATACTACACTTCTGCACATCTTTTGTGCAGATCCAGGTACGTCTGCCCATGCTAGACGTTAGTGATTGATTTGTAGTTGTTTAACGAAGACTTCAAGTTATACCTCCTCGGTGTCCGCAGGCCTTGGAGTCACCTTCTGTTATCCTTTAGTTTTGTTGTTTTCTTTATTAGACAGTGTCGTAGTACGTGTTTTGGAACATTCTGTGAAGCTTATAACTTAGTCTCACTGAGTTTTGGGAGCATTGTAGTTGTGATTTGACTTTCAAGATATTTATGAGATTTGTTAGTTTATATCATGTTTTTAGCCTTTATTTCTATCATAATCTCTCATTTGTTAGGCTTACCTAGTCTTAGAGACTAGGTGCTCTCACGACATCCTAAGGTGGAAAATTGGTGTCGTGACACAACCATCGATTTTCATGTTCAATTCTATAAATAATAGTCTAGGCATGTTCCTAAAATGAATGATAATCGCTACGATCTCATAGAGTCAAATAAAATACATGAATGACCGTATTAAATCATAAAGCTCAACATATAAGTAGCAACAACTAAACTAGTCACATTAAAACCTAAACATGGTTTCTAATCGTGAATTAGTATAACCACCCAGTCATCAAGTCATCTAAGGCATGTATAAAGAAGTCACACTGTCCGATTACGGTATTACCAAAGCCTTGGTCTACTCGTACATGGTCAAAACCGACGACGCCTGTGGGAGAAACACCCTTTTATAAGGCTAGACAATAGACTTACCTCTTCTCGGGATAGCTACAGTCTTTCAAAATAACTTTACCTTTCAAATAATACTCAAACAAGTCAATATAAACATTAGGAATCGATCCCATATCAAAAATATTCAATCTTTACCCAAAATAGCAAAGTCAACAATTATCAACTCATCAACATTCACCTTTGCAGCAGCAGACAGCAACAGAAGCCTCCAGTGCAGGAAAACATTAAAGCAAACTTTCCTCACCTGCACTTCCAACTTATAAGACTTCACTAGCCGGACATTCTTCAGCATACTAATCATCACAGTCAATGGAAGATGAAGACAACTCTCCCCTTTGCCACACAGTTTAGACAATACCAGTACTATTGCCCAGTTACATGGCCACTTTTTGTTAGCTATCTTCAATCATTCTTTCTTTGCTATCAATGTCAAAGCAAAATTGAAGATTGTTATCACCTGATATCTGATACATCACCTAAACAACTCCCTCCTTTTACTAGAAGTAGATCCAGTTGTACATGGAGGATTACTTCAACCCACTTACTTAGTAGATTTAGGAATACATGTACTTTCTTGTATAGTTGACCTAGATTCACTTCACACTGTTTTTGTAATTATGATCGTCTATCGATCTTATAAGATAGACAATCATTACATCATCATAGGTCTAACTCATCATAGCTTTCTAGGCATACTTGATTGTCATCCCTCGATGATCAAGAATGTATACATTTTATCTTGGGAGGTAAGGTTTATGTCTTCCTCCATTATTGTACCTTACTTTGTATTTATGAAAATTTAACACTGGCCACACTGCCTAGTGGATTTGGATTAAAAGAAAAAACAAATAAACAAATAAAAAACCTCGGGCCCTGCGCCAGTAATAAAAAATTAATTGAATAATAAGTTTACCAATTGCTTATATAGTCTAAATCTAGAAATTCACCAAATTACGTCCAAGAATTGGCCCACAAATAAAGGATTTATATTTTCAAACTTTAGGGCTCAAAACGTGAATTCTACCAACTCAATCAGGAAATAAATACTAATTAAATGGAAGCAATTAAGAGAAATCATAGAAATAGGGATTAGAATCTTACCCTCTCTTCGAAATACGAAAAATGATGCGAAAATCGCTCAAATACGAACTCATAAACTCTAAATATTTTGAAAATGCCAAATGGATGAAGTCTGAAATTTTTGTAGGAATGACAGCCAAAAACCCGCTTATGCGGTGCACTAGCATCAACCATCTTTCACGACTTCAAAATGGACATAACTCTCTCATGCGACCTCATGAGTTGTTATCGTGCAGTGTTGTTGTGATGGTATGGTGTCGAGGCAGTGAATGACTCGAAATGAGGATTTCTCAGTGCATGGTTTAGAGGTTTGGCATTTAATTCCAGCGGAGAAGAGGCAATCGAACTATGGATGTTCAAGCTTTGGTTGATGGAGTAAGGAGACTTGATATTTTTGAGCGTGGTATAATTCTCAATTGTGGCGTGATGTCATCGTCCTTGTTGAACGCATTAAGGCTCGCTGGTGTTATGGGCTTCTTTATTTGCCCTCGGGGTAGAGTGTGGAGAAATAGTTTCTAAAAAGCATTTGTCAGAGATGGCGGTGTGTAGTGGTTTCAAAATCGAATCGGTGTTTCGAACGCTTATGGCTCGAGAAAGATGATCTTCGAGGAAGCTTAGAGTTGGAAGCAATTTAATAGTTCAAGTGCCACAAATACGGATTTTGATTTGATGCAGCATTGGGTAGCGAAGGATGAGGAAGGACATGGCGGGAGGTTCCTCGCGGTGGTTGAATTGCTAGCAGGTCATGTATGAAAAGTAGAGGTTGAGAAGTTGCTTAAGGGAGATGGTTTAGCTGAAGTGGGAGTGGCAGAGTAGCATATGGATTCCTTGGTAGGATAGCCACATGCTTGAGAAAAGTTTAGAGACATTTGGTAATCATGGTGGACAATGACTAGGTCTGTGGATTTTAATTGGGATGGTGGCTACTGTACTGAGAAGGATTTAATATGGCAGAGAGGATTTTTCTTGAAATGGAGAGGGGTGTGAAAACTTGATTATCGTTTTTGGGAGGCAACGTGACTTTGAGTTTGGAATGTATCGTCAGATTTTTAGTTGATATCTATCGGGAAAGAACAGATTTTTACAATTGGGGGCGAGCATGCGCTCGGAGGGTTTACTGATTTCGTGGTAGTTGTACCCTGTGCAGCATAATTGGAAGATGTCGGTATGGAATTCCGCAGGTAGTTATCTCCTATGAATAGGTTAGCTGTTGCATGATTTTGATGAAATTTCTACGAAGAGTTCTACTTACTACCCAGCAGGAGGTCGAATATGCTATTGTGACTGATAAATTTAGAATGTTCATGAAAGGTTCAACAAGAGACTACGAGAAAATTGGTGGGTTGACGGTGCGAGATCATGGTTATTGGGAAGGGGAATGTTTGTAGATTCTAGACTAATGTGCTTGTAGCTTAAAGCTAAGTAGGGGAGCCCACCGTCTATGATTGGATCACGTGGTTGTCAGCTTGTGGACTGAGCAAACAAAACATCAGCGGTAATTCGAGTAAAGAACTTGATGAATGTATGCTATATTTTTCCATATTGATTCATGCGCACGTTTTTGTAAAGACTCGAATTTTGTGCTTATTGTGGATGTAATGTACGAGAAAAAGAATCCACCCGATTGCCTCTTCGGAAGTGTTCATGTGCTACCCGAGCGCTGGAGTTTGATTATACTCGGTTGACCAGGTTAGAGTGGGTGACTCTCATAGTGGTTCTAATGGGTTCAATGATGTAAGCGCGGTGTCTAAGGATTTTGGGTGTGTTTTGTGGTTAAGGATTGAGTTTTTGCAGTGGGTATTGAGGTAATATGATCTCGTGATTTGGGTAACCGTGATGAGTGTTGATCGAGTTTCGTTATGTTTTTGAATGAAGCCATTATTATTTATATGACAAGTCAAGAGTAAATTGGATGAAGTTGGATTGGTTGGTAATGGTTTGAATCAGCACGATTGTGGCAATGATCAATTCCTTCGATGCGTTAAGTTATACAGGTGGTCAGTGGTTGTACGTGTGGGATTGACAACCACCATAATTAGACTGATCTGGGTTATCTGTTTCAAATGGCTTGGTTATGTGTAAATGGATCCCGGAAGAGTTATGGTGGTTTAGATCATAACTTGATGTTTGTATTTTCTGCCGTTATGGGAATTTGGTTGCGTGATTGCAATGGTTTCTCTGAAATGTGTTGAGTGAAAGAGGTTCTAGACGATAAAGTGTTTATTCTATTGGTGGTTCGGGAGTTTTGATGAAATTCTTGTACTCTTGCGTAGCGGCATGATAAGTGTAGTGAGCGGTATGGAAATTTGAAGTTGAGGATCAAGGTTGCGGTCTGGTGTTGAAATGAATGTCATGATCTCAGAGGAGCGAGGGAGGATTTAAGATGTTCAGAGTATGTTGGCACGATTTTCGGGCAGCCCGAGGATGGTCCTATTTGTGGTAGGGGTGTTGGGTATTGAAATGCGGATGCTTGGCCAATATTATAGAAATAGCATGGTCGGAATCGGCTTGGGTTCCGCTAGTAGACTTAATGTGAATGTGCGCTCTACATCAGATCAGGCCAGATGTGTTTATTCAGCATAGCACTAGTTATGGAGGAGTCTTCAGGTGTTTGGTGTTATTCCTATCGTCAACTATTCTCTATAATACTTTATTATTCCATGTGGGTTGTGAGGTGGCTTGATTTTTCGCACGTGTGTTGTGATCCTGTGTAGCTTATCGTTATTGCACCTTAGTCGAGCTTGTTTTTTGTAGCGCATGGAGCTATCTGTCTCCCTAGGGTAGTATTGTTGCACTTGGCATGCTTGTGCTCGATATTCGAGTATTTCGTAGGTATAAGCATTATGGCTTGACGGGTATTTCCTTATTTATTATTACATGCGGATAGGGTGGCACATCGCCACAGGTATGTTGTTTGGATTGGGTTGCATGCCGCAACTGTATCATGTGGAGATCGGGTTGCACACCGCAACAGTGAGATGTTGAATGTGGTACCCTGTATCTATTCTTGTGTATCATGTTTCGCTTTCTCTAAGAAGGATTCATAGCATCTTTTTGACCGTTTTATTCGTTATGGGGACTGGGTAGTTCTTTTCCAGAGTTCGTTTCTCCTTATGTATCATATTCAAGTTGTAGCTTGTCGACACATTCATGGTGTCATATGAGATCTTGGACAGTGTTTGAGGTGCCTTATTGCCTAAGCAGCTTGTATAGGGTGAGACCAGGTTATTGGACCTGAAATCGGTGCGATCGGATTTATGTAAAGTATATTAAAGAGAGAATGTCACTATTCAGTTCAGAATGAGGTAACGGTTCTTGTAAAGTGGAGAAACTCCGCGAGTTATTGATTTGACGGGTGATTATGAGGTACACTACGGGCATCGGGTCAGTGAATTTGCAGCTGTTGTGCTTGGAGGAGGTTATCACAGGCAAATGAGTTATGCAGTGCATTGTGTGATGTCAGCATGGGTGCATGATCATGTAAGGGTTCAGACTGCGCAGATTGATATGGTGTTCGTATGTTAGAATCAGGTCTTGTCAAAAAATCCGAATGTTGGAATTTGGTTCAAAGGCTTATTGACTAAATAAAAGGGAGGATCTTCAGTCTGGCTCGAGCTAATGTGCTCACATAGGTTGTGGTGGTACGAGTAGGTGCACGAGGTATTAAACATTTATTTTGGACAACTTCGGAACAGTTCTTGGCACGTTCGAGGATGAACATATGTTTAATTGGGAGAGAATGTAATGACCCGACCAGTTGTTTTGAGCTCTAGCGTGTCGTTCGGCGGTTTGAGGCCTTGAGTAGTTTTACTTCATGTATTAAGACTTGTACGCGTGGCCGAGGTTGAATTTCCGAAAGTCAAGAGTTGATTCAGGTGGAAAATTCTAATTTCGGAAGCTTTAAGCTGGGAGAATTGACTAAGGTTTGACTTTTGAGTAAACGAATTCGGAATCGGAAATTGAAGGTTCCAATTGGTTTGTATGATGATTTCGAACTTGGGTGTACGTTCGGGTTGAGTATCGGTTCGCCCAGGAGCATTTCGGCGCTTATTGTGATAAGTTGGCATTTTGAAAGTTTTAGAATTTCATAAGTTTTGTTTGAGGTGGACTTTGGTGATATCGATGTCCGTTTAGGGTTCCGATCATTGGAATAGGTTCGTATCGTGATTTGTAACTTGCACACAAAATTTGGCATCATTCTGGTATGTTTAAGTGTACATGAGACCCGTTCGGCAAAGTTTGAATGTTTGAAAGTTTGTAGAAGGTTTCGATCGTCTATTCGTAGTTTTGATGTTGTTTGGTATGATTTGAGGCCTCGATCAGGTCCGTGTTAAACTATGGAACTGGTTGATGTTATTGGACGGGGTCCCGGAGGGCCTTGGATGTGTTTCGGGATGGTTTTGAACCAAGTTTCAATGATTTGCTGTTGCTGGTTGCTTGTTTCTTGTTTTGTTCTTCGCGAAGATGAAGGAATTCATGCGTTTACGAAGAAGGATTTTTGGGCCTTCTGGGATTTTCCCATCGCGAACGGGACGAATGAGATGTTAACGCAGAACAGAGGCTGGGGTAGCCTATGCGAACGCGACTTCGAGGTCACGAACGCAAAGAGGAAGGGGAGCTGGGCCTGCCAGGCATTAAGCCTTCGCGAACATGGCTCGTGGACCACGAACGCAAGCAGTGGGATCCGAAGGCTTCGCGAACGCGTACAGTAAAATTTTGGAGGCAGTTGTTTTAGCCTTCGCGATCGCAAAAGTGCTCTCGCAATCGCAATTAAGGAGGGCATGGGCGTGATTGTTTTAAATCAGAATTTTTGCTCATTTCACACATTCTCTCTTGGTTTGGGTGATTTCGGACAGCTTGAAGGGGAGATTCCCATCATCTACTTCAAGGTAAGTAATTCCCCAATAATATTGGTGAATTACAAAGATTATATGTGGATTTGAACATGGAAATTAGTTGAAATTGTGATATTTTGGTAGAAACTAGAAATTGGTACTTTTGTACTTTTACCACGAAATTAGACATGGAATTAGGAGTAAATTATATATTTGAGTTCGTGGCATTATGGGTAAAGTTTATCTTTCACAATTTTTTAAATCCGGGCACGTGGGCCCGAGGGTTGACTCTATTGACTTTTTTAGCGGAGTTGGAAATTGATTCATTATGAATATTAGAGTATATTTTTATTGGTTTGCACATTATTTGACTAGTTTTGGAGCGACGAGCATCAGTTTGAGGTGTTAGAGTGGCGTTGGAGCCAGATATGGAACTTCAGAGCGAGGTAAGTCTCCTGTCTAACCCTGTGAGGGGGAATTACCCTGTAGGTGTTATATTCATATGTGCTACATGTTGTGGGAGCTACGCACATATGAGGCGACGGGTATCAGTGCGTATACTGGAATTCCTGATCATGTCCAAGTAAACTTAGGTTCCCGCCATGCTATAATTGTACTATTTGGTAATTTCTTTATTTCACGTTACGACTTGAGACTATACTTGGATAGGGTGATAGTCTCGCTATTGTAGTGATGTGACGAGCTATTTGATAATCCGCAGAATAATTTGTGCTTCCCTTATGAATTACTCCCGCGTTGTGCGTACTCATTGCAATATTTTCCATAAATTTCATAACTCACACGTATACTCTTGAGTGGGGTCAAGGACCCGTTAAAGCTTCTTATCCTAGTGGGATCGAGTCGTTCGCCTCGGTAGGATTTTGTACCACACTCTCGTGAGAGCAGGCCGTTCGCCTCGGCAATATAATAGATGCATCTATGCTTCGTGTCGTTCAACCCTCGGCAGAGTACACATTAATATAGGATTGGGCCGTTCGCCTCGGTAGTATCATATTCCTTATGGGATCGGGCCATATGACCTCCGCAAAATCTTGCGTTATATCGCTAGCAGTACGAATATTCACGAGATTTTCATTCCACTGATGCCTTGCATTT
This sequence comes from Nicotiana obtusifolia, assembly GCA_002018475.1. NCBI lineage: Eukaryota > Viridiplantae > Streptophyta > Magnoliopsida > Solanales > Solanaceae > Nicotiana > Nicotiana obtusifolia. Next base: position 45,047 of record MCJB01034942.1, on the reverse strand, counting down.
TGTATGATATTTCTTATTCATTTGATATTAGCACTTGATATTTTTCGAGCTGTAAAGATAGGATATGAGATTGAGATGTTTGCATCTTTAAAAGAAATTTTGAAAGATTATGTTGGTTACCGTTTTATCCTACTATGACTGTTGTGCTTCATATCTGTTTAGGATATACCATACTGATTATTGGACCTCTAGAAAGCTTCGGCGTCGACCCTTCGTCACTACATCTCCGGGGATAGGCTAGATACTAGGTACACGTTGATTTACGTACTCATGCTACACTTGCTGCACTTATTGTGCAGGTATACATATATGTCTTACGATCTTTTAGGCGCAAGGGTGCGGCTGTTGCGGGGACATTATGATTAGCTGCATTCCATATTTCGATCCGCAGCATACAGAGTCTCCATAAGAGTTATTTATATCCTCCTATCTAGCTTGTATTACAGGCATGTGTTGTATTATTATTCTACTCCTTAGTACATGCTCATGCACTTGTGAAACCGGGTTTTGGGGTTACTACTGGATGTTCATTATCGTTGTTCACGTAATTATTATAATTTCACTTTGTAATTAATATTTTTTCTGGGAGATTGAAATATAAATCACGGGTTTTCTACGAGTACCAGACCTTATTCTAATTATTTAATGGGATTCATGATTTCAAAAATAATAAAATGAGTAACTAAGTTGATTAAGCACCGTTGACTTGCTTGACGGCGGCTTTAGGCGCAATCACGACGTACAGTGGATTTTGAGTCGTGACATTATGCCTTAGTATTGTATGTGTGAACCAACTATTTTCTTTAATAATTTGTAGTTAAATTAATACTAATTGATTATCTTGTCAACTTAATGAATACTGCTCTAAGTTGATCAATCTATGCGTTATTAAACTTCTATAATTATCTGAATAACCTTAATGATACCTTCCACTGGTTCTGATATTAGATTTCCTACTGTTTTGCTAAAGCTTTCATATCTGCGATGTTGATCTTTACCTTATTGTTACTTCTTGATCTATATTATGTATTGAGTCATTTAGCTGATAAAACTAGGACTATGGTAGTTGTGAACACTTAAGGGAAAAATACATGGTTGTCATTGTAGTTAAAAGTCCATCAACTGAGTTGTTTGATCTACCTTCTCTCTTCAACGTATTTATGTGATTCTGTAACTCCTTGAAAGATTTTTGTAAAGGTCTTCTATTAATCTTCATGTTTGTGTGACCATATCTGTGACTTTCACTATATAAATTGTGTTTTGAAGTAATTAAACTAAGCTCCAATGAATTTTACAGCTAATCTTATATGTATTCTGTTATCTATTGTTAGCCTAGGTCAAGCTATGATCTTGATTGTCCTCAAGAATTTTGCTAAGAGTCATAGTTGTTGTATTTGTGCATCATCTCTTGGATTTGTTATACTGAACTGAATTTCATCATATTTTGACTATTACACTCAACCTGTTTACCTGGATTGATTATCTTGCTATTAGACCATGCTTACTTTATATATGTGACACCTTCATTGCTCAAGAGCTTCTACAATGAACCTGTTAATCTGATTCTATGCCACCTGATCCTCTTCTATGTTCTATATATCTGCAATCTTTTAAGAACATCTTTTGTATGTATCTGGATGCCCTCTCTCAAATGTTCTGAATTCATTCTTGATTTAATAGACTTCATTCTCGTCCTTCATGATTATGTATGGGCTCTCACACCTTTCTCTTAGAACTATATTAACTTATAAAGAAGAAGGCCGCATCTTGTTTATTCTAAACTAACCACATAGACTTTGGGACATAAGTCAGCTGTGATCACTGAAATAATTTGGGGGAAACTTGCTGATGTTTGCCTACCATGTCAGAACACTACATTGTGTTTATACAACTGTCTTAATTCTTAATACGGATAGTGTGAATTTGTGATGGTGAACTTAAAAGGGAAATTGATCATGTTGTTAGCTAATTTGGGATTAACCTTTCTTCCTACAGTGGTACACGTGTTGATACTCTTTAGAGATTCTGAATGAGGTTATGAATTCATACATCTAGTAAGAAGTGAAGATTTAATCTATATGTGCGAACCTCTAATAAATTTGCACATAGCTTGATAAGCTGTTATGGTATTCTGATGGAACTAAGAACTCCTGAAAAAACTTGAACTGGTTAGTAGAATCAATAAGGCTAATACGCATATATCTTCTCTACTCCTTAAATCACAAGATTTAGTGTTTGGACTTCTAAAATAATCTTGGTGTTTTTCCCTTTCTTTGTTTGTATCAGTAATTGGATTATTTGAGTATTCTTGTGCATGTTGGAAGTGTTGACAGTATACTACACACTTGTGGTTGGGTAGTGATTTCAATAATGTAATCTGGTATCTCATACTCATAACGGTGCTCTATAACTCCTGTGAGAAGTGTGCATATTTGAATTTGTATGTCATTGCTACTTCTACATTATTTGTTACATCGAATGCCTAATTGGTATTTAAACATGTAGGGAGGTGTGAGTTTGAGTGGATTAGGGTATTTAGGAGTAAGATAGTTTGTTTTTGAGATACCCTCCCTAACACAATCACTGCTGGGGGTCGATGAGACTCTTGTAAACTTTGAAGAGCCAGGGGTCCTAAGGGTGTCTTGTCCATGAATGGGATTTTACCTTAAGCTCTTAATCATAGACATTTGTTAATCTCTTTGACATTAGTGCTAAATGAAAGAAAGGCTTCACTATGAATATTGTTCTTGTTTACTTTATTGGACTTTACATTTAACTTTACTGCGTCCTTAATTACAACACTTGTTGCAGTTTTATTGGATTGTACCCTTCGCTACATTTAATTGTTATATGGCCTGATTCACTAATATCTCTTTCTTTTTCATATGTGATCCAACTGTGCCTGCTGAGTTCTCATGAACGCAGGCCCAAGTTTAAGCCCAGAGTTCGAAGTCACTCGATCTTGCTGCTGCTGTCTGATATCTGCTGGACCAATATTTCTTAGGCCCAATACTATGAGTCCAGCCTCCTTCCTTTTATCGCTTTTAAATAAAACTGTTTATTTGTTAATATGTGTAAAATACCAATGACATTAATTGAATGCTTTCCTTTATCATCTTCGAATTATCTTAGGAACCTAGGCAAGCTAAAAACCATTGGTAATTAAACAAAAAAATCATTGTTTTACCTATATCAATTAAGAACTTAAATATGTTTTAAGTTATTTATTTTTGCTACGCGATTATCATCTTTACTCATGCTAGCCATTTTTATGAATTTTCCTTTTCGAGGATTAAATCATAATCAAAAGTAGGCAATTCTCCTTCCTTAAAAGTCGGATACAAGATTTGAAATTAATTTTTCAGGCATGCCTAAACCCAGTTCTCCAATAGCCCTTACTTTACTATAGTTATACTAATATCCACACTATTTCAAAGATAAAGTATTTAAGACCTAACCACATTTTACAAAGTTTGCAAATATAAACGTTACAGATATACATCCAAGATTCTTTCAATCATATAGATGTAAACGTTTTCAAAGGCTTTTAAATAAGAAACCTATATCCTTTTTTTAAAGTGCATATACTATTTTCTTTCAAAAGGATAAGCTTTAAGCAAGACGTACAGTAAGCTATACATTCTTTAAGCACTAACTAAGTAGAATATAATCATTTAACTCCCAAAACCTAGTTGAAGTCCTATGGAGCTACCTCAGGTAGATTTTAGGGGGTGCCTGACACCTTCCCCTTAGATGAACAAGAACCCTAATCCAAATCTCACTGTTTAACAGAATAATAGGATAATAATCTAATAAATAAATAGTTACCCTAGTATACCTTCAAATATTAGGTGGCGACCCTCTTTCATCAAAAACAGAAAAATCACTAGTTGAATCTCGTTTTGACCCATGCAAAATAGGGCGCAACAGAATCAACAAGTGATATTATAACATACAAAATGCGGAAGATAAAAAAATACACGCTGATATAGTGAAAGTCTGAATGATATAGATCAAGTGAGAAAACACTAATATAAGTCAGAAACATATCTAAAGCCAGCATTGCTTAACATGAAAAGCCTACGACCTTGTCTAACAGTTACTCTAGTCTATGAAGCCTTTAATAAAGCATTGAAAACACTGACTGCCTATAAATACTGAACGAATGTAAAAGTAATGATAAAGCTTCGAAAGAACTGGGGCTTAGCAAATAGCTGGTACGAGAATCCTAGCACTCTAAATCATCAACCTATAAATTGTTACCTGCATCGTGAGATGCAGGCACCGGTAGAAAGAGACGTCAGTACATTTGAATTACACTGGTATATGAAGCAACTAAAAGAACTATCTATATTGAAACATTAGGTATATAACTTCCCAAAATTCATAATTACCTCGTCAATGACACGTACCACCAGCTATCTAGCCCTTAAAAACTTTTCATAGTTTGCCACCAACACAATAATCTGCCTCCACAGAGGTCAATAGCCTGTTTGGCCAAGCTTTTTTCTTTTGGGGCCAAAAGTGCTTTTTGGCCAAAAGTGCTTTTGGCCAAAAATTGAGGTGTTTGGACAAGCTTTTAGAAGGAAAGAAAGTGCTTTTTAGGAGAAGCAGAAGTAGATTTTGAGAAGCGAAAAAATATAGCTTCTCTTAAAAAGCACTTTTATGAGAAACACTTTTGAGAAAAATACACTTACAAGTAGTTTTCAAAAGCTTGGCCAAACACAAATTACTGCTCAAAAGTATCGATTCTCACCACAAGTACTTTTTATAAAGCGCTTTTGAAAAAACCACTTCTCAAAATAAGCAGATTTTAGAATCTTGGCCAAACAGGCTACAAATCTCTAGAACTTGAGAATACAAAATCTCCATACCTGATTTCTATCTCTCCCACTAAATGACTGATACACCACACATATACAATCGCCTCACAAGAAATACTCCCACGAACCTTCCGCACCAAGTAGAAAAATTTGAACACCAACGATTACCACCCACGCGATCTATATAATACTAGTCAAGCCTCCACAATTCAATACACAATGCGCCTCCGCAATGCCCACTCTACTCAGGTGATACAAGATATTGCTAGAATTCTCTTATGCATCTAAAATAGAACATACTGCCCAAAACTTATGACATTCCTTTTTAAGATGAACCGCAATCTTATATATTCAATCTCAATCCGACATGGCTCGCCGAATCTGTCATACATCAATCACAAAAATACGATAATCCTATCACCTTCGTGTCACGAATAGGATACCCACTCTATTGACCATAAATTATCTACTTAACTAAATTCAGGGGAAAAAAAATCACAACATGCAACAAGCTCGCCATACCTATAGAAAACATCAACCTCAAATCGTGGTCAATCATCATTCCTCTTCTGAGTCCATTTGCACATAACCAAGTCATCAGACTGAATCTCTCTTAATCAAACAAGTCACTCAGGCTGCCAAATCCCAAAGCTATTCCCATAAAACATCTATAAAGACCTATTATGCCAAAGGAACTAATCATCTCTAGTTCCATGCTAAATGGACCCAACATCTTAATATTAATGATGACCCACCTTCACGGCAAAACTTCTCTTCTCCCTAGTATACTGTGGACCTCAATCAAAACTTATCCCATATGATCCCAATATGAAATCTTGTCGTCCTAAGACTTGTAAGCCACTATCCCCCTCTTATACACTGAATTGTACCTCAAATAGAAATACCTTCTCTCAAGAGATCTACTACGAGTCTGAAGTTGATTCTTCCATCTCTCAAATGCTGCATCATAGAACTGATGATGTTACAAGAAAACCCCAAGCCTCTTCCTCAATCCGATTGTCAATCTCTACTCCTCAGCCACAAGACAAATCCTAAAATCCTTAGGTTCCACATCCTAAATCTTGAACCATCCTCGAGAGTCACCCACTTAGTCCTAGCCTCGAGTACATAGCCAAACATGCTAAACAATTAGTGCTCCACCAACAAACGAATACTAAAGAAAAATCGAGCGAATCTTTTTACAATCCACATCTATCAGCACTATCTGACCTGCCATCCTACAACATACATATAGCAACTAGGTGAAAAATAACATGCCTCCAGCAAATTTTTGCCCTGAATTAATCTCGAAGTCATCCTCCTCAAGCCATAACTAATCCACAAGCGCACTGAATTCCAGGACGGCAACAACTCATGACTATGTGATCAAATGTCGATGATAAGCTCCTCCACTTGGCTTTAAGCCACAATCACATGACCTAATAATTCACATTAATCGTTACACCTTAATTACCATGACTTCATGCTGTTACTCAGCTGGATTTCTCATAAGCTCATGTTGCACCAACCATAACACCTCAAATCATCAACTTAAATGCATACTCAACCTTGTGACTGTCACTCCATCTCTCTCAGGCTCTCCGGACTTACAGTATAGTACATATATCCAGACTTTTGATGACCTTGGCATGCCCACCATCACTATGTAACAATTGATTTTCCCGAGACTACTATCGTACGCAGGGTGTACAAACCTATTTCATTCCACCATTGAACAACCGAAAGATCCATCAACACATCCAAAACTCAAAATCGGATAGTACACAAATATAATAATCAAGCTTTCACATCACCTTTGTAGCTCAAGAAAACCCTTATTATCAAATCCAAAACCCTCCAAAACCTAGTTATTCATCACCAAAATAAATGCACATCTTAGTCATATGTCCACAATGACTCTAAATTGCACCATTCGTCCTTATAGCATATGGCTACTCCACCACAGGATCGATGAAGATACGCTCCCACTTACCCTACCACAGGATCGATGACGATACGCTCCCACTTCCACATAGGTAAAAGCATATTCGAAAGTATGCCACATGGTCCATGCTGCTCATTCTTGACCTGCTGACAATCAACATCACGTGACATGCCTAATAATGCCATTCTTCATCCTCCGCCACTCATAATGCTGCCACAAATCGCGATACGTCTCTACATCATCCATATGAACCAAAATAACAAACTACAAACCTCCTCGATGATCATCTTCGTCAAACCATCAATACTAGAAACATAAACATGGCCTGGAAGTTGCAGAAACACTGTCTGACTAAGGACCACCTCCTTAGCACCTGTTGCGGCCGAACACACAAGCAAGTACACACGGTCGTCAAGTAATAAAGTGATAAGAGAGTGTCGAACCCACGAGAACTTGTTATCAAGTATTTACTAGATCAGACTATTCTAAGTACCCAAATAAGGATTAAACCTAAAAGTAGTAATGCTACAATAATTTAACTAAATAGAGAATAAATAATAAACTCTGAACACAGGAAGAATAGATGTTTTATATCAATTTAATGAAAACGATCCAGGGTTATGGGCTATCTAACATTCCTAATGTATTATTCAATTGACTTGACTAACTAATTCATCTAGTTTATTGGTTGACACGGTTAATATTGCTGAGAAAAGTCTGTCGAGTTCTTCCTCGCCTATTCAAGCTAAACTAATACCTATATGTCTATGGAATTAGAAGTTGACATAATGCATTTATAATTCCTGTACATCAACCAAGCAAGACAACAGGTATATGTATATCCTAACAGCGAATCCATTCCCCAATGCCTAGGCTCAAGAACTTGCTCTACTCAATCATATGTGCAATCTAGAATTCCACCTTTCGAGTTCAATTCTAGATTCGTAGATAGTATTCAATTGGTGATCAAGCTATTAAATAATTAAGCACAAGGTTGAATAAATAAACCAATATGATAAATCATGAAAGCAAAATCAATTTCCTAATAACAATAGTCATCAAAAAACCACAACCCAAAAACCTGAAGTTTAGCTCCACATAGACATGGTAGCCAAACAACAAATCATACAAAAAAACATAAATATTAATAAGTTTGGTGGAAGAAAGATGAAACTCGGCCTCCACAGTCGTTCTGTGCTCTCCCTTTGCCAAAAACTACTCTAAAAAAGGTTCTCCTCATCCAAAATAGGTTTAAGACCCCTTTTATATGAATTGAGAGCCTGTAGGGCCGAAATAACCTTGTCCTGAGCGAACTAAAAAAAGTCCCACACGCAGGGTCAAGGCCAGCGCCTCGCGCTAGCCTTGGTGCTAAAACCGGTACGTTATTTCATCTTCAATTCCAATTTCTTTCTTTGATTGTAGTTCCATTTTCTTTTGTCTTGCACTTGGGGGGGGGGGTTACACCAAAAGGTGTCCCCTATTTGTCTCATTCCTTTTTATTTTTTTTATTTTTCTTTCTTTTTCTTCCACGTTTTATTCAATTTTTTCTCCAAATCTTTTCATTTTCACACTGCTTTATTACTATACAGCTAAATTATAATGTTAGGCATAAAGTAATATAATTGACGCTCAAAAGACAATTAAAAGTACTAGAATGTGAGGCAACAACAGTTAAATATATGTATTTTTAGCCGAACATCAGAACCCACCCCGCACCCCGTATCCTTAAGGAAATGCAAATGTAGATCATCACACTAGCAAGCTCTGATGTGCTCAAACAAAGACAATCGTGCAACCAACAATCACGAACTCCACTGTGTTAAGAAACGCTCCATCTCCCTATTCCATATACCAAGGTCAGAACGTTCATTCCCAAGTGCTTCCCTCCGCTGGAACAAATAATTATCCAGATAGTTCCCTTCACAGGCCTGCAACAGTCAAGACACGTAAGCAATCACCCTACCACTTACGCACTAAAATTACGTCAAAGCAAACACGTGAAGCATCACAATATACCGTGCCAGGCACCAAACTTGTGGGCAACACCAACACTAGGCCGAAAATAGATATAAACCCCTCCACAAGCGATGACAGTAATCAACCCTCATCACAGGGGAAAAACATCCCACCCACATGTGTGAGATCACCACAAATAGCCAGATCGCAACTAGTACCGAGTACTCAACATCATGTCAGAACAAGTAGGAAAGAATTAAAGACATAGGCTTCAAGACGAGATAGGATCGCACCAGAAGGAATGAAGAAGGGAAATTTCCTAACATCCCATAGCCTCTTAGAGATAAGTACAGACGTCTTGATACTAATCTACAAAGCACTACTAGACCTGCCCATGACTCGTGATACCTATATAAATCTAGACCTCTAATACCAATTTATCACAATCCAAAATTGCACCTCGGGCCCTGATGGCGCCCAGCCATACTTGCTTAGCAAGACAACTCACAATCAATAGAATAAAGTCCAATTTCATATAGTTAATAGAGTTATATGATAGTGAAAGAAGAAAAAATCTCAAAGCAGTAAAATATTTGACACAAATATAACATGGTCTAAACACGACCCAAAAAAGTACAACCCCCAAGATCTAGGTGGCACAAGTACACGAGCAGCAATTGAATAAGTATATGTCCGAATATATGATCGCAACGGTTTGTGAAAAAGAAAATAGATAGGAGATAAATAAGGACGGGGATTCCATGTGCCGCGGGTCTAATGGCAGCCCACCACGAAGTCTCCAATAACACACATCCTACTCAGCTCAAAGGGTATATAATACCAGCCTTGGGAACTACAAAAAATGTGCAAAAGTGCAGTATGAGTACACCATAGTCGATACCTAATAAGTAGTAAGGCTAACATCGAAGAAGTAGTGATGAGGCTAGATGCATTCGAATACTTACAACACATAAATAATAACAAGTCTGGAGCTGGAACAATATATATCCACATGATAAACAGGTATCAAAGTATAAAATAGGCAAAAGTCCTGAAGCATGCTTTTCAAATTCAACCGATAATCATAACACTGCTCAAGCATTGCATGTAAGACTAGCATGCTTCAATCAAGGAAGTCGAGGCTTACAACTAGCATGTATACATGACATGCAATAGTTAGCATTTAAATAAAAGCCTCTAAATGAATCAAGAATATGATTGCATGCTCAAACCGGTACAAGATCCATGTACCAGGATACTAGATCCTGGTATCCCGGTACAAAATTCATCTACCACAATAACCCGATACAAAATCGATGTATCGAGCCGGTACAAAATCAATGTACCAACCATGCTCACAAGGCCCAAATAACATGGGTTATCACCTGACTCCAGAGGAATGGATCCAAATCCAAGCACAAAGAGGGGTATAGTAGCATCCCTATTAAATTAATATCCGATGATCATGTCCTGTATGCCATAATTGTATCTCGTCCATACACCTTTCGTGCCAAAAATCTCAGTCCAAATTAAGTATCCTTATTAAAAATATATGCATATGCTCAAGAATTACATATAAAAGGTGCATATAGACTTAAAAAAAAATATACGAATATATGCTCAAAAGATCTTTAGGTAAGTACGGTTGTTTAAAGCAATTCATTATATCAAAGATAAGTTCCCATGCCTTAGTAAATAATCCTCAGCATGATTTCTGACATGAGCAAGATAGTAAACGTAGTCACTTAAATTAAATAAATAATGAATCAAATGAGCACATAGTTAAAACAAGGCATAAAATATTTCAATTCTACCCCTGTCATGATATAAACTCGGTAAGTACATTTACGCTAGCCAAGAGACATCCTAGGTAATCTTCAACCACAAGCCGCAAAAACAATCTTTCTCTAGCCCTCCAATCATGAAAATCCATGTCAACATCATAAAAGGAATCCAAACAATACAATAGGAAATGATCTCAATCCATAAAGCTTCTATCTTTGAAGAATTCCCAAAAGGCCAACCTTGGCTCGCGTGCCTGAAATTTGAAACCAACAGCAAAATCTGATTACCCATAGCATGTCCATTCCAATACTAGATTCAAGACATACTACCACCCTCCTTAGGTTCACCAGTGCCAATACTAGAATCTGCCCAAAATATGTCGAAGTATAGTATGAGCACAAAAATAACGTTTACTCGATAAGTATCAAGTTTCATCTCGAATAAGTGTAAGATTTTTTTACATAAGTATGATACCCACTTTCTCAACCTAGACAATACATAATAATGTGATATTACTAAAAATAAATAAGAATAACATATTTGACAACGAGGTGAAAAAATAGTCATAGGATAAGTATGCTTCTCAAACAAGATAACCAAATCACATTTCAATTGTTAAGTCCGAATATGTAAGATGATATGCACCAAGTAGCACCTATATGAATGTTTTTATATAAGTCAAGGTTGATTATGCATGCTCAAGACTCAATCATAACCAATATCCAGCAAATCCTATGTGCTCGAACATGATCCAGCACAACTCACATGCTCCTTAATGATACGTGTATCACCTACACGCATAGGGCCTAATGTAACATGGGTAATCACCAAACCCCAGAGAAATATATATATTTCCAAGCACAGCACGAAAATCCGTCATGCCATAACATATCCTGTCGCTACCCAAAACCACCAACCAGTCATGATGGCGCCTAACACACTCGCTAAGCAAACCAAAAATAACAAAAGCAAAATATAAATACTAAAATAACATAAATAGTACAAGTCTAAGGTCAATAATCGTTAAGCAACATTGTCGATACATAACAAATCCCCCAAAACTAGTAAATACAAAGTCATGAGCTCTAAAATGGAAATAAAAGTCTGAAATACCAAATAACAATGTTCTTTTAATTAAAGACAATAGTATAAAATGAAAAGAGACGCCAAGACTGTGGTCGAGATGCAGCTCCACCTCGTCTCTCTCAGGTAACCCAGCAAACATGCCTTAGCTACTGATGGCTCTGTCCAACACCTGGATCAGCAAAATTAACTGCAGAGTGTAGCATAAGTACAACCAACCCCAGGTACTCAGCAAGTATCATTATTATCCTTGGCAAGTAAAATAAGCAAGAATTATAAATGATACTCGCTAATCACCTGTACAGTTCATAAATCCAACAAGTACAAAATAATAATATGATTAAGAACTAGATCACAAAAATGACTACCTTGGTGCACAAATTTTGCATAACGTACTCTGCTCAGCCAATACTCCATCATAAAAAGAAGATATGCAAATAAATCAGGTAAACAATCAAGGAAATGGCAAGTAAGATGAAATGCAATAACCAAATCAAACATTGGCCAAGTTTTCCTCATAATTTCCATAACAGTACCAAACCACTTATCTGTTATCCTGAAACCACGTGTACATCATCATTAAGAAACATGAGAGGGTGACCCTAAGGGAATGTATCCATTTTAACACGATGCACGGTACAGTCATGTGCAAATAATCATAATCCGCCCGAGGTGGTACAAGCTCATTATCATAATCCACACGGCGTGGTCACAGGCGCAATATCATAATCTGACTGGCGTGGTCATAGGCTAAATACCACAATCCTCCCGGTGTAGTCACCTGCTTAATATCATAATCCGTGTGGCGAGGTCACAAGCCCAGCATGGTCACAGGATTAATATCATAATCCGCTCGGCGTAGTCATAGGCTCAATATCACAAACCGCACGGTGTGGTCACATGCTACCAGTCCAAACCATATCACACAAAAAGAAATGTACAAGAGTACATTAATATGATCAATGAATATCATATTCCATACTGCTGGATTGGTATAAATGACATGCTAAGGTGTATGCATGTGCAAAGTGCTATCATAGCTCAAGTCACGAAATTTCATCACGAAAGTTGCAATTATCAAGTTAAATCAGGAGATAACCTCTGTGTAACCTCAAACATAGTTCAAATAGCTAAAAACAAGGTTACAAATATAAGAAACATCACATCTTAAAGCTTAGCAATCAAATCGAGGCATATTCCGGCCTAAGCACTACCCCAATCATGAATAATACCCTGGTGCACGCACATGTGCTCAAGCCCACACATGTGCGCGACCCAAAGCACATATCTATTACAAATACCTCAGGCAACTAGTGCCTCAACCAAGCTTAGGTATGATACTTACCTCAAGCAAGCCAAATCAATCCTCTAACAAGCCCTTCCCGCGTAAATCAACCTCCGCATAGCTCGAATCTAGGAAAAATAACTTAATATTATCAATAAAAGCCATAGCAAACGATTCTAAACCAACAATCTTTGATCTTTAACTAAAATAAAAATGTCAACCCTAGCATGCACCTCGAAAATCGACCAATGTCACAAATTCAGTACACCCATTCCGATACGAGTCGAAATATACGTGTTTCCTCAAAATTTGACCTCAAATCATCAATTTATTACTTGGAAATATTTTTACTAATATCCTCAATTTCTTCACTTTAATTCACCAATTAATTGCTAAAATCAAGGGCGAAATTGTTATGCCCCGACCTTGGGGAGCACGACCGGCGCTTGACCGAGACATCCCAGTCAAACAACCCTAGTTGATGCCTTCTACCCAACCTTACCCCTGAACAATTTAAGAATCAGTACCAAAGAATAGACATGAGAAGAGTAAAGTGTATCGCATTCTCTTTCCATTAATCATAGGGGATTCATTTACAATTTCCAAAGTATAATGAGTTCATAGTTACGAGAGAAAACATGTTTGACAAATACCAAAACTTCTAGTTCATTACCCAACGTCGAACCCTACCCACAACATGTCTATGGAGCATCTAAGTGTGACCGAAGAGTAGCATGGAAGTGCCGGTGACAAGGCCCCAGCTATACCTCAAAACGTAACGTACAATACAAAGCGACATAAGACCCCGAGATAAAGTAAGGTTCACCAAAACCTGTTGAGTAGAGGGTAACTCCTAACAAGGATCAAAGCTGCCCGTTGACGAACACCTGCATCCATTAAAGATGTGGCGCCCCCCGCAAAAGGGATATTAGCAAATATGGAATAGTACTAGTAGGTAAAGCTAAATACCCCCTCATGATATAGAATGCCAATATAAAAAGGGAAATCATGAAAAGCAACAAGGAAAGACAAATGGTATCCAAATGCCAAGTTAAAACATAATAATTTTGAAAATAAGAAATTAACATTTTTGGTTGGGAGATCTTTAGCCTCCGGTCATCACACCATACACGAGACATGGAGTGCGAGCACAAAATCAATCGACTGAGCCATCTCTCCACGAATCAATGTGGATTGACATGGTGATGCGAATGAAAGATGACAATAAGAAGGAGGAACAACTATGCACGCGACATGGCATCCGATCACCACTCGATCGGCTAGGTCGTCTCCCTACATATGCTGTGTGAGTCGACATTCAATCCAAGGCCAGCAACAATCTCATCCCAATTAAGAGGAAGAATCTCAACTCATCAATATCATCCCAATTGAGGGGTACTAATCTCAATCCCCTCCTACACCGACACGTGTAGTTTCGGATGTGGGCCGTTACAACCCACCCTTCCTTGGCTCGCTAATGGTACTCCCAAAAATATTTTTGTATACAAAGGAAATAAAAATATAAATTCTCTCATCTCATAACCTTTCACACCATATATAGCTTCATTAGCACTTTTAACCAATCACAATATCATTATTTCATTAGCTCTCTTGGCCGGACATATGATTCTTCATTCATGGCATGATGGCCGTATTTCATATTTTACACTTTCATTTCTTTAATTTATACTATCATTAGCACAAAAATCAACATATAAAATATTATAGAAATCATAACTTTAAGTTCATTAGTAAAGAATGCTTTAAACACAATGGATTCATTTCCAAAGAATGGAACATAATGACTGGAAATTAAAGCACAAGTTAAAATCATTAACGATTAATATAACATTTATTCTTGAAATACTTTTCCCAAAGGACAATACACAGTTTCAACTCATGAGTATGTAAGAACTCAAATCACATTGGAAATACTTACAAAATAGAGCATGGTAATTTACAATTGAAACATGGATTCAATCATATGCATTAGTTAAAACAAGCATATTTTTACATTTTCCCACTAAGGGGAACCACAATATGATAATGGAAATTTGATCATGGCTTTAGTATATAACTATTTAGGCAAAAAATCAATTATTGGAAGCAATTAGGAACAGTAGGACAACAGTTTGAACAAACCACATTTTGAACTTAATTTGAACTCATGGATTCCGATTATAGAAAGGAAGTTTAGCCAATATACCTTGCTTGACCATTCCTTAGATTACTACAACGTCCCAATACTTATAGCAATTTCAATATATATGAAGATAGTGAAAATCAAAAAATAATTGGAAGGATTCTCGTGATATAAGGATCTTGGGAATTTCGTCAAACGCCTACTATGAAGAATCAAATGCAAGGCTCTACAATGGAATCCCTTCCTCCTTCAACCAATTTCAGCAAGAAACTACATGAAATAGTTCAACAACCCCACATACTACCTCCTACTAGCACATGAATGGTCTATCTCCAACTTCACAACATACTTACACTCACACGAAAGCTTAGGAGAAGGACTTACCCATATAAACTATGGCCTAGTGAGTGGCTTCCTTGACTCTTGAAGATTAGGGCAAGAATGGATGAGTAGAATTGATAGATCTCTCCCCCCCCCCCTCTAAAATACTCTCTTCTCTCTAAAACATCATGTTTTTGGCTTCAAAACGAGTCTCAAAGGCTTTTCATCAGAATGGGGTCGGGTTAAAAAAATAAAAAATGGAACCTCCAAACTCATCCTGGCGGTCGTAGAGTGGACCACAGAATAGGTATGCGGTCTGCATAAGGGACCACGAATTTATCCTTCAAAATTGGCTGATCGGGTCAGGTCGTCTGTGGTCGGCATATCAGTTATGCGACAGCATAACGCACCGCAAAAATCTCCCTCTGGAATTATTCATGCATAATCTACGACGGAAGTGCCGCCCGCGAAATAATTATACACTCGCATAGTGGCCCGCAAATTGGCCTCCAAAATTGGCTTTGTTCCTGTTACTCTCTGCGGCGAATCTGCGGTCCGCGGAGTAGTTATGCGGCCCCATAATGGACCGGAGAAATGCCATGTTCTGCAAAAATCATTCGTCCAACTCCCCAACGCATTGCACAACATAAAAGTACGTAATGGGGCCTACTAACTTCGAACACGTTAGCCTATCTCATCACCACGAAGCCACGAGTTATAGGTAAAATTTTTCGGGGCCTTACATCTTCCCCCGCTTAGGATCATTCATCCTCGAATGAGGAGTAGAGTCCACCCAAAGCACCCAACCTAACTCATCTCTTCTTTCACACATCTCAAGCCCCCAAATTTTGACTAACTCCCAAATTTTTCTGAAATTTCGGGAAACTTTTTGTTGTATTCGGGCCAATCCACCTGCCAGAGACTCACCAAAACCACTCCTAACAAGACATCCACATTTCAACGAAGCATCACAATATATCAATAACACAAATTTCAACATCAAAAGCATTATATTATCAAAAGTGGTATCTTGCCATGAATTGTACGTATTTAAATGATACCACATAGAAAGTACCTTTCGAGCCACAACCATTTAGCTATACAAACAAGTGAGAATATTTTCTATCCACAACACCCTCAGCCTATAAGGTGACCTCCTCGACTCATAGACTTCACAATAGCACTTTGACGGAGACAATCTCAACTTCCGAACTTGCCTAACGAGGATGACAATTAGGTACCTCTCATAAGCCAATTATCCATTAATCTCACCTTCAACAGCCTCTGCGGGAATGATAAGCAAAGGATCTCCAACTACCTTCTTTGACGTAGACACATGAAGCACCGAGTGCGTGGAGGTAAACGATGGGGGACATCATACGCATGGTTTGGCCTATTTCCTTCAAGATTCCATCAGGCCCAATGTGCACTGCACCTGCTTTGCCTTTGTTAACAATTCCCATAATGTCTTCATGCAGAAAATCTCGAGAAGAACTCATTCACTTTTTTCAACTCCCAAATTCCTGTGTCGAACATCCGAATTGGACTTTGGTGATCCTCAATAATTATTCTATGAGGTGCTAGAATAAATATGATCATGGAGTTTCCTGCCTATTATGTTTGTTCATGGAATGATGCTTCTTCTTCAACATGCTTGAACCTACAACCCTAGCAAGTTTTTAATGCAAATAGGAATGGTGGGGTTCGAGATTGAGATGGAATTGTTCAAGAGTCTGCCAATGTACTGAGCAGGGGCATTTCAGGAGTTTATATCCTAAGAGATATGAAGGTTACTATCAATAGCAGTGACATGGTTAATCATTGTGAGGACATCAATTATTCGACAAACAAGACCTACAGTTAAGTAGTACATATTGATAATGTGGGAACCATGTACATGATCCTGAGATGTAAAAGAAGTGAGTCGTTTTAGGCATGTGATATATGGGAGGCATGATTGGGAGGACAGAGACGTTAATATCAGTAATTCATGGAAGATGATGACTTATGAGAGGGATAGTAGCAAATTTTTTATGCCATATGTGCCTTGTTTGCCGATGGTATGTCTTACGGAAGAATAACCATGTACGTGACTTAAGATGTCTCCTTGGGTGTATGGAAAAATCAATTTGAACTTGGATTGGGTGATCCTTGTACCATGAATGAGATAGGTGTCTCATAAATATATCAAACGACAATTCGACCTAGCGAGATTTGACATAAGGAACCAAGGCTCCAAGCCCATGAGATTGAAAGTAAAAAGGTGGAGTACTTTGAGGCTATCACCCTAGAGAATTAACCCTCCCAATAGACGGTCCTATACAAAAGGACTAGTGACACGATAGGCTTGTCCATCAAATTAATATGTTCATGATATGTGCCAAAATCATAAACACGTGCCTAATGTGGGGAGGTAAAGGTCGTGGTAAGGCTACATAAGTTCAACCATACATGAGTGAGACTATTTAGTTAGAACACCCTAATGTTGGGATGAAATCATGCATTGGTTGGAGGGATTCTAATGGTTAATGTGATGCTCCGGAGGGAATTGCGAAAGATAAATTCTCGTCCACCCAAGGATGTGGAATTCTAGGGAAAGTAAATTATCCGCACATGATAATGGCATCATAAATTATTCTAGAAGCCGAGTGTCAAGGATAACGGAACCCAGGGAGGCACTATAGGGTAAATGTAGAAGGTTTCTGAATGTTCATAATGAGTTCGCCACGGGTTTGTTACTTGGAATGTACTCAAATGCTAATGAAGGATGGGAAAAACATGAGAGATAGACATGATCCTATGATAACCCCAAAAGTATATTCGGTTTCGGAGAGCCTATGAGAGATCCTATGAGAAAGGAAGTGTTATAGCGACTCATGGAAGGATGTGTTCTCTCATGGTTATCCTGACAAGTGTCGGGAGACTAGCGCAATGAGTTTACTAACTAAGGAACATAGTCAGAACATGTCATAGAGGTATAAAGAGAGAATGGACACTTGTTATGAGCTAGCCATGTTTCTGTTATAACAACTCTCAAGTTGCAGTACTCGGCGACGTCATGGGCAGCTACAATACTACGAACGAGGTGAGTTACTTACTGAGGAATGATCTAAGTGGATTGAAAGTTATACTGGGATGGACAAACAAAAGATCTTCATATGACGAATTTGTGAGGATCTCAAATTTCAGAGAAACCTTATGCGGAAAGTGACTCTTTCAGTTGACATGTACACATATGATAGCTATTGATATATGCTCTTATATTACCAGACAATGAAAAAGATTTAGGATAAAGTTCAAAAAGTGAGTAAAGTGATTCGTTAAATCCTATGAGCCATATACACAGGAGAGGGAGAGAGAGGCTCAAGAAGGATCTCAACACTAGGCTGCTTTACATTAGATTCGACGCCATGTAGGTAAATATTATGATAGTGCCTGCACAAGTGAGCAGATATTATCTATTTGAATCAGAAGGTTCTATAAGATATTCATCAGGTATAGTCCTTTGTTAAAAATTTGGGGAAGCAAGTGAGAAGTATTAACTAAGGGTTATAACTCAATTTAAGGAAATCATTATAGAACTCAATTCTTCAAGAGGTTGTAAGCAAGAGAATTATGGTAAAGAGACTTCACGAATAGTGCGTCTCGTTAAAAAAATAGGTACATGCAATGTTTTGTGATTCAATTCATGTTAAGACCATATTTACATTGGCTCTTCAATGCAGATGTACATATATAACAGCCAAAATCGTGTGGTGTTCATGATGATGTAGTAAGGAGTGACTCACTTGGTGATTTTGGGTTGTCGGGACAGTGCCTTGACTAATGCCCCTCGACTCCACATCCATAACATACATACTTACCTTAGTGGCATACACCCAAATAACATCTCCTACACTTCTCCCAACGAGGATGATGTCTACTAAGCTGTCTCGCCCCACTGACCTGATTTTTACGCTTTTTGCATACATCATAAGCATCCTCCCTATCCTTCCTCCAAGACCCCATGAAGGGAGTAACAATCTCTGTACCGGCTTGCTATGTGGGACTTTAGAATTACCCAAGCCTGCCACCCCTAACACGCTCCTGAGTATACTTGCGACACGATGCCAAATATTCCCTCCCGCATATCGGGCAGACCGGGCTGGGTGTGCCCAACCTACAAAATTTGTTCTTCTTATGCCCCCTCTTTCCACAACCATAACATATTTCAATAGTCATCCAACATATCCCCAAGTTGCGCTTCTTACAAATGGAACGTTCTGGCTTATTGGTACAAACAACCCTCTTTCATCTCCTAGGTGATCGCACCACATGATCTGATGGGCTGGTGACATTAAGGGGAACAAGGGAATTTCCCTTAGTAAATAGTGCTTCATATAACTCCACGGCTCAAACCATTCTCCCAACGAACTTTTCTGCAATTCTTCCTTATATTCGATGACGGGGTCACTCCCTCCTCGCTGCTTCGAACTCGTGGACTACTCATCTGAAAACGAGACATTATGATGAAATTAGCTTCCTATCTTGAGCTCTATTGCACGACCTAAAGAAGGATGACATTCCTAAATGTCCAAGTAGCTTCCTAATTATTGATGTGGTTGACAGCACATCGATAAGAAGGACTCTACTAGACATGGCTCCGAGACATCCAAGGACACTATAAAACCTTAGGCTCTGATCCAAGCTTGTCACGCCCCGAACTTGGAGAGCGCAACCGGCGCTCGACCGAGACATCCCAGTCAAGCAAGCCTAGTTGATGCCTTCTACCCAACCTTACCCATGAAATATTTAAGAATCAGTAACAAGAAACAGACACGAGAAGTGGAAAGTGTAGCACATCCTTTTTCCATTACTCTAGGAGCTTCATTTAAAATTTCCAAAATATTACGAGTTCATAGTTACGAGGGAAAATGTTTGACAAATACCAACACTTCTAGTTCATTACCCAATGTTGAAACCCACCCACAGCATGTCTATGGATCCTTTAAGTGTGACAGAAGAGTAGTATGGAAGTGACAGTGATAATGCACCAGTTATACCTCAAAACGCAGCATACAATATCAAGCAACATAAGGCACCGGGATAGAGTAGGGCTCACCAAAACCTGCTAAGACTGCTAACGAGGATCAAATATGCCCGTTGACGAATCACCTGCATCCATTAAATATGCAGTGCCCCGCCAAAAGGGACGTTAGTACATATGGAGCAGTACTAGTATGTAATGCTAAATACCCTATCATGAAATAGAATGCCAATATAAAAAGGGAAAATCATGAAAAGCAACAAGGAAAAACCAATGATATCCAAATGCAAATTTAAAAATAACAATTTTCAAAAGTAGAAATTAACATTTTTGGTTTGGTGATAATTAGCCTCCGATCATATCACCATACACGAGGCATGGAGTCCGATCACATACTCGATCAGCGGAGCCATCTCTTCACGAATTAATGTGGATTGACATGGTGATGCTTATGAAATATGATAATAAGAAGGAGGTGCCACCATGAATGCGACAAGGCGTCCGATCACCACCCGATCGGCTAGGTCGTCTCCTCACATATGCCGTGTGATTTGACATCCAATCCAAGGCCAGAAAAAATCTCATCCCAATGTTTTGGGGAATAATATCAACACATCAATCTCATCCCAATTAAGGGGAATAATCACAATTCACTCCAATACCGGCATGTGTAGTTTTGGGTGTGGTCCGTTACAACCCTCCCTTCCTCGGTTCGGTAATGATACTCCCAAATTTGTATACAAAAGAAAATAGAAATATAATTGCACTTATCTCATAACCTTTCGTGCCATATATAACTTCATTAGCACTTTTAACCACTCAAAACATCATTATTTCATTGGCTCTCTTGGCCATACATATGATTCTTCATTCATGGGATAATGGCCGTAATTTCGCACTTTCATTTCGTTACTTTCAGGTATCATTATCATAAACATCAACATAAAGAATATTCTATAAATCATAACTTTAAGTTGATTAGTAAAGAAGGCTTTAAGCACAATGGATTTCTATCCAAAGAATGGAATATAATGACTGGCAATCGAAGCAGAAGTTAAAATCATAAATGGTTAATATACTATTTATTTTGGAAATACTTTTCCCAAAGGGTAATACACAGTTTCAGGTCATGGGTATGTAAGAACTCAAATCACACTGGAAATACTTACAAAGTAGAGCATAGTGATTCATGATTGAAACGTGGATTCAGATCATATGCATTAGTTAAAACAATCATATTTGAGCATTTTTCCACTAAGGTGAAGCATAATATAATAAGGAAAATTTGAACACGACTCCAGTAAATAAGAATTTAGGAAAAAATCAATTATTGAAAGTAATATGGAACAGTAGGAGCACGAGTTTGGACAAACCACATTTGGAACTTACAAGGAACTCATGGATTCAGGTTCTAGACAGAGAGGTTAGCCAACATACCTTGCTTGAGCTTTCCATAGATTACTACAACGTCCCAATACTTCTAGCAATTTCAACCTATAAGACGATAGTGAATATCGAATAATGATTATAATGATTCTCAAGATATAAGGCTCTTGGGAATTTCGTCAAACATCTACTATGCAGGATCGAATGCAAGGCTCTGCAATGGGATCCCTTCCTCTCTCAACCGATTTAAACAAGAAACTACCCGAAATAGTTCAACAACCCCTCGTACTAACTCCTATTCTCACATGCATGGCCTATCTCAAACTCCACAACATACTTAGACCCAAAAAATCTTGTATGAAAGCTTAAGAGATAGACTTACTCGGATAGATGATGGCCTAGTGAGTGGCTTCCTTGATTCTTGAAGATTAGGGCAGGAATGGATGAGTAGAATTGATAGATCTTCCCCTTTCCTCTCTAACATACTCTCTTCTCTCTAAAACATTAGATTTTTTCCTTCAAAACGATCCCTAAAGTATTTTAATGAAAATGGGGCTGGGTTACAAAAATAGAAAATGAAACCTCCAAAATCAACTCTACGATCACAGAGTGAACCGCAGAAAAGGTATGCGGTCTGCATAAGGGACCACGAATTCATCTTTAAAAATTAGGCTGATTGGGTCAGGTCTGCAGTAGGTCTGCGGTCCGTAGACTAGTTACGCAGTCACATAATGCACCGCAAAAGTCTCCCTTGGGAATTTTTCATGCTGAATCTCTGACGGATGTGCAACCCGTGAAATGATTATGCGGCCGCATAGTTGCCCGCAAAACGACCTCCAATATTGGCTTTGTTCCTGTTGCACTATGCGGGGAATCTGGGGTATGCAGAGTAGTTATGCGACCATATAATGGACCACAGAAATTCCATGTTCTGCCAAGATCATTCTTCCAACTCCCCAATGCATTGCATAACCCAAAAGTCCGTATCGCGGCTTACTATCTTAAAACACGTTAGCATACCTCGGCACCACAAAACCCTGGGTTCTAGATAAAATTTTACGGGGCCTTACAGGAATCATGAATAATGCACAATTGCGAGTCAAAAGCACTTACGGCGATATAAATCATGAAACTCCCCTCAAAAATCACCCAAATCTGAGCTCTACAACTCAAAATATGTTAAAATGACTAATATCCTCGAAAAAAGAGTACTTACTGTCTGCCCAGGCATACCCTTCATGATCGCGGGACTAACTTTGTGATCGCAAAGCACAACAAACACTGCCCCAGAAAATGTCCTAAGCGAGCAAGACATTGGTCGTGAATCCGATGCTCAACAGTCCTGAGCCTACGCGAATTTGATCCTCCTCCAGCGATTGCGAAGGCTAATAGCCTGATGCCCCTAGCTAGCACCCCCTTCTACTAGAACGCGAGCCCCTAAACATGATCGTGAATGCCACTACCTCCTTAAGCTTCGCGAACGTGATCACTCCTTCGCGAATGCGAAGCACAAATTCGGTTGCCATCAGAAAAAACCTCCACGAATATGACTGCTCTATCGCGATTGCGAAGAAGGAAACCAAAACTGAGAATCAGCAGTTTCAATACTTGAAGAAATGGCCCTGAAACCCATCTGAAACACCCCGAGGACCCCGGGACCCCATCCAATCACACTAACGAATCACAAATATAGCACAAACTTACTCGAGGCCTTAAATCACATAAACCAACATCAAAACTATGAATTGCACCCAATTCTAGGCCAAGGAACTAATGAACTTTCAACTTCCAAAACTCGTTCAAAACCCTATCAAATCAACTCGGAATGACCTCAAATTTTGCTTCCAAATTCCAATTGACACAATGGACATATCCCAACTCCCGAAACCAAAATTTAAACCTGGTATCAACAAAGTCACCTCTTGGTCAAATCCATCAACTTTCCAAACTTTTAACTTCCCAACTTTCGCCAAATAGGAAAATATCAACTTAGGAACCTCCAAATCCAAATCCGGACATACTCTTGAGTCCAAAATCTCCGTACAAAGCTATTGTACTCATCAAAATGCCATTTCGAGGTCGTCTACACATAAGTCAAACTTCAGTCAACTCATACAACTTAAGCTTCTAACCTTGGAACTAAGTGCCCCAATTCACTCCAATACCTACCTGAAACAAAAAAAATCACCCCGACAAGTCATGTAGCCACAATACACTTATGTAAAGTATTAAATAGGGGAACGAGGCTAAAATACACAAAACAAATTATCGGGTCGTTACATTTTCCCCTCTTAATTATAAATTCGTCCTCAAACGAGTCTAGAATCATTAGAGTCTCAAAAAGGTGAGGATATCTATTATGTATCTCCTTCTCGGTCTCCCAAGTAGTCTCTTCGACTGCCTGGCCTCTCCATTGAAACTTCACCGATGCTATATTCTTTGGCCTCAACATTCAAACCTGTCGATCTAAAATGGCCACTGGCTCTACATCATAAGTAAACTCCTCATCCAACTGCACCGTACTGATGTCCAAAACATGAGACAGATCAGCATAATACTTCTAGAGCATATAAACATGAAACACTGGGTGAACTCCTGATAGACTAGGCGACAACGTAAGTCTGTAGGCCACCTCTCCAACTCTCTCAAGTACATCAAAATGGCTAATATACCTAAAGCTCAATTTTCCTTTCTTCCTGAACATCATCACACCATTCATGGGTGAAACTCCAAGTAGTACCTTCTCACCCACCATATATGCAACATCACGAGCCATGTTGTTAGAACTCTTCTACCTGAACTGTGATATAGGAAGTTGCTCCTGAATAAACTTCATCTTCTCCAAGGCATCACAGACCAAATTATGGCCAAACAACCTAGCTTCCCCAAGCTCAAACCGTCCAACGGGAAAACGGCACCACCTCCCATATAAGGCGTCATACAGAGCCATCTACATACTCAACTGGTAGCTATTGTTTTAGGAGAACTATGCCAAAGGAAGAAACTAATCTCGTGATCCTCCAAAATCAATGATACAAGCACGTACTATGTCATCCAAAATCTAAATGGTGTGCTTGGACTGCCCATATGTCTGGGGATGAAATACCGTACTCAGCTTGACCTATGTGCCTAACTTATGCTGCCATCACAAAATGCAATGTAAACTGCGTGCTTCAATCCGAGATGATAGAATCCCGCACACCGTGAAGGCGAACAATCTCCCAAATATAAATTCGAGTCAGCTGCTCTGGAGAATAGGTAATCATGATCGGAATGGAGTGTGTAGACTTGGTCAATTTTTCCATAACGACTCACACTGAATCGAATCTCCTCAAGGTCTGCGAGAGTCGAACTACAAAATCTAGTGATACGCTCCCATTTTGACTCCGTAGTATCAAACATCTAAAGCAACCCACCGGGTCTCTGATGCTCGTACTTCACTTGCTGAAAGTCCAAACACCGAGCAATATAATCAACAATATCTTTCTACATCCTCCGCCACCAATAGTGCTGCCTCAAATCATGGTACATTTTCCCGGCCCCCAGATGAATGGAATATCGCTAACTGTAGGCCTCATCAAAAATCAACTCTCATAACCCATCCATAGATTGAACACAGACCAGGCCCTGTAGCCTCAATACCCCACCATCACCAATAGTAAATTCCTTAGCATCACCATGTTGCGCCGTATCCCTCAGGACAAGAAAGTGGGGATCATCATACTACTACTCCTTGATGCGCTCAAATAAGGACGACAGTGATACAACACAAGCGAGAAATCTACTAGGCTCCGAAATTTCCAACCTCACAAGGCAACTGGTGAAAGCCTAATAATCCAATGCTAAAGGTCTCTCCCTAACTAGAACAAAAGCAAGACTCTCCAAGCTCTTAGCCTTCCTACTCAAAGCATCGGCCACCACATTGGCCTTCCCAAGTGATAAAGAATGGTGATATCATAATCCTCTAGTAGCTCTAACCACCTCTGTTGCCTCATGTTCAGATCCTTTAGCTTAATTAAATGTTGGAGACTCTTGTGATATGTGAACACCTAACAAGATACGGTGTAAAGATAATGCCTCCAAATCTGAGGGTATGAACATGGTTGCTAACTCCATATCATGTAAAAGGTAGTTCTTCTCATGGGGATTCAACTAACGGGAAGCATAAGAAATAACTCTACCCTCCTGCATCAACACACATCCAATGCCAATCTATGAAACATCACAATATAGTGTATAGGAACCCAATCTCGAAGGCAAAACTAGAACTAGAGATGTAGTCAAGGAAGTCTTGAGTTTCTAAAAGCTATCCTCACACTCATCTGACCACCTGAATGGGACACACTTCTACGTCAATATAGTAAATAAGGCTGCTAAATATGAAAACCCCTCCATAAGATGGCGATAATACCCAGCCAACCCAAGGAAACTTGGGCCAACTGTGAACTATTTCAATCTTCTTCAGATCCACCTTAATCCCCTCACTAGACACCATATGGCCCAAGAATGCCACTGAATAAAGCCAAAACTCGCACTTGGACAATTTAGCATATAGCTTCTTCTTAATTTTTTTTTTGGAAAATTATATGTTTTTGTTCATAATAAAAGTAAACCGCAAAGGAAAAGTACGAGTAAGGGGGGCAGAAGCTCGATTAGTGTCGCCTATATGCCTTGGCTATATAATTACTCCTCAGCGCCTCACATTGCCTGTATAGCAGCCTCATGTAGAGGAGTCATGGTGTAGCTGCTGGCAATGTCTCACGAGGGCATATAATCTAATAGCCATTCGGGTGTATCCAAAGGCATAGTACCTAAGAAAACACCTATGGAGCTAAACCTTACCTTACCGATCCTATTGAGGCAAATATAAAGGCCTCACTATTAGCAAGCATGCAGAAAGAAAGAACTTGCAAGAACCAAATACTTAGTGATTATCATAGAGTTTATAATACACTTTATGATGATATTACAGATGATAATGCTAATAAAATGACATATTAAAAAGTAGTAACAATTATAAAATTGTCCCTCCTTGTCTAATGTTGTGATTTCTTCAATTTGGAAGTCGTTATTATCCACCTCCCCCATCTTCAAAATATAGTCAAAAATCATCTGTTCCTTGAACGGGTGGATCTCATAGAGATGGTTGAACCAACTTGATTTTGCTTCGCCACTCGCATAGGTAGTCGTCGAACATTTGTTTCGTCATTCGACTTGTCGTCCCAACTATTCATCCTTGAATGCGATTTCTTAGCTTTTCCACTATGCATAGGTGATAAATCGCCCTTTTTAGCAGCCTCGTCCATGCATTTTTGAAGCATGTCGTCTTTCTCTCCTTCTTCATAAATGTCGCGACCCAAACTAACTATATGTGGCAGTTTCTGGACAGTTTCCAGTGGCATCAAAGCATGACCCTCTTGTGGTTTTACTACGACTGTCTTGCTTTGTTGTTTCTCCAGATTTTGTTCGTCTATACTGCTCTCAAACAGTGCATCTAACAGTTTTCTATCCTCCAGTGAAATCATTGGATTATGCATTCAAATTTGCGGCTGCTGCTGTTCCTGCCCAACTGATGGTACTACAATCTGATCTGATTTATGAATTATTGGAATTCCTGTACGATGCTGCCGCTGCTGATTCCAAGGTGTTGCTGCTGAAATCACTGGAATATGTGCTCGAGGTTGTTGCTGCTGCTGAAGCAATTCATCTTCCTCATTTTCATCATAAATCTCAGCACGTAAGTTGAGCTCTAACTGTTGACGAGGTAGTTTTTGTACAAACATTGACAAAGTTTCATTCCTCTTCTTGGCAGTGTTCTTTTTTCTAGAAATTACTACCTTTGAGAACTACTGCTGCTGCTACCCAGTCGTGTTAAAACGTTGCTGTCTCTGCCCCGCTAATTCAACTGTATGTTGCTGACGTTTATGTCCAGTGCTTGCACCTAACTGTTGTTGTCCCGATTTACTGTAATATGCTATTGGAGAATGTGATCGAGGCTTCTGCTGCTGCTGTTCCTGCACAGATTTTGCAGGTGTGATTACTGGAATGTTGCTACAATGCTGCTGCTGCTGTTGAGTTTGTGATGTTGCTCCCAAATTACCTTTGCGATGTTGCTGCTGCTGTTGCCTTTCATCCTGTAAAATTGTTGTTGCATTCAATATCAGTGGACTGGGAATGAAAGCTTGGGCATTCATATTAAGTTTCCTTCCACTCTTTGGTAGTGGATGTGATGCTACTGAACTCAATTCCTCATCCTCGCTATCAATTGCAGCATAATCAGTCGAGTTCTTCTCGTCATCGTCCCCCCAATCTTCTTCTTCATTTTCGACTTGGTCTGCCCAGGTTTTACATTTTGAATACCAATCATGCTCTCCATAAATATCTTGTCTAGCACTAACCATCTCTCTTAGGCTTGGAACAATATCATTGTTATTTGCAGTGGACAACATTAGCTGTCTAGTCACACTTTCACGTTCACCAAACGCACTGCTGGTGCTTAGTATACCTTGTTTGAACATCTTACTTTTTTGTAAAGTTGTTAAATCAGGTTGTACATCATCAACAACTTCAAGAGCTCCGAAAGCATTTGTGCTGGACAAAATGGTCGAGGCATTTCGTCGAATACCTTGGTGCTGCTGTTTTTGTGAGACAGTCCTGTTTGTAGGTAATTTGCGATGTGATACCATGTTCCAAATCTCCCCGGTTTTTGATTGTATCTTTGCCCTCACAAGCCTCAACCTTATCATCATTTTTATTTTCCCCATTTATGGAAAAGTTATTCTCCTTTTTGTTCCCCAAATTCTGGGAATCACCTGCCAAATCCGGTACATTGCTGATAGTGCTAGCTGTTCCTGACCAGTAGCTCGATCCTTGCCAACCTTCACAGTAGCAGCTATAACAGTGTACATCCTCGCAAAGACTGTCGATGCAGGCATGTCACTGGAGGATTTGTGTTGTCCCTTCATCAGAATTAAGGCATCTTCATTATGCACAACGTATCTTTGTCATGTGGTGATGTTGTATTTTTAGTAGCATCAGCAGCAATACTCTTATCTCCAGCTCGATTTACACCAGTAATATCCAAGTCTGTGTTATTCATAGCAGCCTCGTCAATATTCTGTTTCTGCACCAACTGCTGATTATCATTGATAAGCTGTTGTGCTGCTATTTCCACCACACCTTGGGCAGCTCTTTGAGCATTCAAGAAGTCTCGCGCATCACCTTTTAACTGCTCGACTGTCTTCACATACTTTCCTGGGCTTCTGCGATCAACTGCTGTTACAACATCCTCACCAGTTTTTGTTTTCAAAAGTCGACAAACTGTGTCGTCATGACCTTGATGCTTGCAATAACAACAAAAACTTGGTAGATTATCCTACACTATCTCCTGGTAAAACACAAGAGATTTTCCAGTGGCTTTGTCGACGATGCGCAATTTAACCTTGTTTGGATGATTATCAAGAAGATCAAGAAGCACCTTAACTCTAGCAGTGCTAGGCCTCGTTCTATCTTGTGTAGCTTTATCTACAGCCAAAACTTTACCAGCGGCAGATGCAATTGACAACAGCGACTTCTTTGCAAACAAATTAGGAGGTGGACCTGGAAAATAGATCCACATGACTGCCATAGTAGTTTCCTCCTTTGTATTAAAATCAAACATCCATGGAAAAGTTCTAATAAAATATTCATCACCTTTAACCTTAATGTATCCAGTCGATCGCGACAAGAACTGAACAGAGTCAGTATACAAATCGAAACGAACCAGTAGATGCCTATGTTCTAGCTGTCCGATATTACATCGACCCTGCACATTGAATTGCATCGAAAACACCCTTCTGATCTCTTGTACTTCAGGTTTACCATATGAAAATTTCATCACAACTGCTTGATGCAGTCCCTCCTCGCGTGTGAAGTCGTTAATCTCGTCCATAGTGAACTCGACTGTTGGTTCTCCATGAATGACCGAAACTAGATGAAGTTCAAGTTTCGATATCGTTGCGGCAGCTTGTTTTTGATGTAAGTGTGATACGTATGACTGTTTGGGGTTAGTATGGATTACGTCGGCGATGTTATGAGGTTTCTCTCCCACAGCACAAGGCTGGGGAGAGCTCGCAGCAGCCATGGCTGCTCAAATTTGAATCGAAATGAAGCATACAAAAAAAAAAGAGATGAAGCAAATCGAAATAGAAACGATGTTAAACTGCTCAAGTTTGTATCGCACAATCACAGAAAGATAAAAAACAGAGCTGACCAGTGAAGATACAAACGAGAAATGCAAATTGTGCGATGCTACTGTTCGAAGCAGTCGCCTCTTCAGAAGAGCATTTTTATGTAGCTTCTCCCTCAAAGTTTGGAGCACAATCCTCAAGTGTTGCTCATGATCCTCCCAGCTGCGAGAATACACCAATATATCATCAATGAAAACTATTACCAATATATTAAGATAGGCTGAAATACGATGTTCATCAAGTGTATAAAAGATGTTGGGGCATTGGTCAACCTAAAAGACATGACAAGAAACTTATAATGACCATAACAGGCCCCGAAAGCCTGAGTGCCCAACACCAACTCAATACAAAATTCAATATCCCTATCGGGTGGCATGCTCGGCAGGTCTGTAGGAAGTACAATTGAGAGCTCCCTCGCTGCTGGCACTAACTCAATAGCAGGAGTGTCAGCACAAACATCCCTCCACAAAGTCCAGATACGCCAAGCACCCCTTCTTAACCGTCCGTTGAGCCTTCAACTATGAAATCTTTTTATTGGGAACATGTTCTAGGGAGCCTCTCCACTCCAACCTCGGTAACTCCGGCATAACTAATATCACAGTCCTAGAGTGACAATCAATAATAGTGTGATATGGTGACAACAAATCCATGTTGAGCAACAGGAAATCAGCTCTAGACTCATAACCCCTAATGGTCACTACACAACACCGATATATACGGTCTACCACAATAGAATCACCTATCGGCATAGATACATGAACGAACATATTTAAAGAATCATGAGGTGTATCCAAATAACAAGCAAAGTAGATGGTACATATGAATAAGTGAAACAAGGGTCAAATAACACTAGAGAACCCCTTTGGCACACTGAAACAATACCCGTGGTCACAGCATCGGAAGAAACTACCTCTAGCCTAGCGGGAAATGCATAGCAACGGGCTTGTCAACTGCCTAACTGATCTCCCCCCTTAGGGAGACCTCGAGCTGACTGAGCCCTAGCCCTATCTGGTTGTGCGGGTGGTGTAGCTGCTGGTGCTGAAATTATAGGCCGTGAGCTTTGAGGTGGAACCCTACTCAGAAGTCTGGGGCAATCCCTCTTGAGATGACTCATGTCTCCGCACTCATAACAACCCCTCCTATAAGGCTGACCCTGATAACCCGATAACTGCTTGTGGAACCCTGAGTAGATGGATTAGGGCAAGAACGTTGTGCCGGCAGTGCACTATATAATGACTGAACCAGGTGAGCACCGAATGAACTATGTCTAACTGATGAACCGCGAGGAATTTGACGAGCTGCCTGAGAGAGCCTAAAAGGATGACCTCTGTTGTAATATGACTGGCCTCCAGATGAGGAACTACTAAAAACACATAAACCACGAGGCCTCTTGGCCTTCCACGCCTCATGCTCAAGCCTGCAAACCTGCACCAAACGTCTAGCTATCTGAACCACCTGGTCAAACCTGGCATTCGTCTTGGCCGCTCGAGCCAAACAGTAACGTAGACCATAGTTGAGGCCATCAATGAACCTCGTGATCTTGTCCCTCTCAGTGGTGAACTAACCAAACTACATGGCCCGCCAAATCTGCAAATCTCATCTCGTACTGGGTCATAGTGATACCCTCCTAGCGTAGCTGCTCAAACTCCTTAGCAGCTCCTATCTACCAGTCTGTAGGATAAACGTCTCTAAAAAGAGAACTGATAACTCATTTCATGCAAGTGGTGTTGCGCCAGCTGGCCTGCCTGACTCATACATTTTCCACCACCTGTAGGATGCCCTTGTTAGCTAAATAGTAGTAAAGGCAACTCTGCCGATGTCCACTATATTCGTTGTGCAAAGAATCCGATGACACCGATCCAGAAAACTCTGGGCATCCTCAGACTCCCCCAATGAACTGGATCGAGCCTCTTAAATCGCTCCAACCTCTCCTTCTCCTCATCAGTCATAGGGGGACCAACCTTGGTGTGAGAAGCAATAACTGACTGAACTTATAACAACCCCGGTGTCCAATAACCCTGAGCTAGCTCCTCGGGTGTATGGATAGTGGGAGTCTAGGCTCACCCCTGAGCTTGTGAGGTAGTTGGTGCAACTAGTACCATACCCTCCTGAGCCAAGCTCGTGCACACACTCAAGATCTGAGCCAAAGCCTCCTGAAGACCAAGTATAACAATAGGTACCGCCGGTGCCTGAGCTGGTCCCACTAGCTCAATAGTATCCAGAACCTGCTTCTCCACTAGAGCGACTAGTGGCTCAACAGGTCTGCTCTAGCTATAGTGCGAGCCCCACCTCAGCCTCTACCCTGGCCCCAACCTCTCATAGCCTTGCCTTGTAGTAATGGTGCATGCTCGCCCGATCCAACTAAACGTGTCCTCACCATCTATGAGAGAATAGAAGAGTAAAGGTTCAAAATTCACAATTAGTAAATTCGCATGACAAGAATGCAAGAAAGTGAAGTTTCCTAAAATTTCGGTAGCCTCTCAAAAATAAGCACAAACATCTCCATACCGATCTGCAAGACTCTACTAAACTTTTTGATGACTCGTAGATCATATGAACCTAGCGTCTGTTACCAATGTTTCACGACCCAAAACCACTAATTGGTCGTGATGACACCTAACACACTTGCTAGGCAAGACAAGCATAAAAAAAGAAAAATATAAATATAGAATTAATAGAAATAGCACAAGTCTAAGGCCAGTTATCCTAAACAAAAGCGTCGATACATAACAAATCCCCCATAACTGCTAAAAATAGAGTCATGAGCTCTAAAATGAAAATACAAGTATGAAATACCAAATAACAATACTATCTGAATGAAAGATAATAGTACAAAATGAAAGAGATGCCAAGACTACAGTCGAGATGTAGCTCTACCTCATCTCTCCCTGGTAACACAGCAAACAGGTCTCAGCTAC
This sequence comes from Nicotiana obtusifolia, assembly GCA_002018475.1. Taxonomy (NCBI): domain Eukaryota; kingdom Viridiplantae; phylum Streptophyta; class Magnoliopsida; order Solanales; family Solanaceae; genus Nicotiana; species Nicotiana obtusifolia. Next base: position 12,148 of record MCJB01034942.1, on the reverse strand, counting down.
TGATGGCTCGGTCCAACACCTAGATCTGCACAATTAAGTATAGAATGTAGTATGAGTACAACCGAACCCATATACTCAACACATATCATAACTAACCTCGGCGAGGTAAAAGAAGCAAGACTTATAAATGATACTCACTAATTACCTGTACAGTTCATAAATACAACAAGTACATAACAATAATACGATTAAGACATAAATCACGAAAGAACCACCTGTTGCAAAAAACGTTAGCTCAGCATACTTTACTCAGCCTATCCTGTCGCATATAAAGAAGATACTCAAATAAATCAGGTAAATAAGAAAGAAAATTGCAAGTAAAGATAAAATGCAATAGGCAAATACTAGCCATCTTTTCCTTTCAATTTTCATAATCGTACCAAACGACTTATCGGTTTTCCTCAAATCGTGGGTCCACCATCAAGAAGAAATATGGGATGGTGAACCTAGGGGGATAGATCCATATCCACACGCTGCACGGCATAGTCACGTGCGAATAATCATAATCCGCCCTAAGTGGCCACATGCTCAATATTACAATTTATTCGGCATGGTTATGGGCACAATATCATAATCTGCTGGACGTGGTCATAGGCTAAATATCACAATTCGCCCAGCGTGGTCACAAGCTAAATATAATAATCTGCCCGGCATGGTCACAGGATCGATATCACTAACTGCACGGCGTGGTCACATGCTATTAGTCCAAACTATATCACACAAAAAGCAAATATACAAGAATACATGATATGATCAATGAATATCATATTTTAGACTCCTACACTAGTCTAAGTGACATCCTAAGGTGTATTTATGTGCAAATTGAACTATCATAACTCAAGTCAAGGAATTTCGTCATGAAAGTAGAAATTATCAAGTTATATCAGAAAATTCACCTCTATGTAGCCTCAAACAAGGTTTAAATAGCTAATAACAAGGTTACAAATATAAGAACAATCATAGCATAAAGCTTAGGAATCAACTCAAGGAATATAATAGACTAAGCACTAACCCGAGCATAAATAATACCCCGGTGTACGTACATGGGCTCAACCCACACATATACGCCATCTATAACACGTAACTATCACAAATAACTCAGGCAACTTATGTCTTAACCAAGAATAAGTAAGGTAATTACCTCAAACAAGCCAAATCAATCCTATAATAAGCCGTTCCCACATGAATCAACCAACAGACAGCTCGAATATAGAAAAAATAACTAAATGTTATCAATAAAAGCCGTAGGAAGAGATTCCAAATAATAAAGCTTCGATCTATAAATAAAATTGAAAAAACTAACCCAAAAAGTCAACATGGGGAACGCACCTCAGAACCTAACCAAACGTACTAATTTCGAATACCCATTACGATACGCGTCCAAATATATATGTTTCCTTTAAATCCGACCTCATCGACTTATACTTTAGAAAAGTTTTTACTAAAATCACCAATTTCTTCTCTTTAATTCACCAATTAAATGCTAAAATCAAGGTTGAAATTATGAATAACGAATAAATTCGAATAAAAAAATGTACCCCAATCCAAATCGTGAAACTGCCCTTCAAAATCATCAAAATTCAAGCACTATAACTCAACATATGTTAAATTGACTAAAACCCTCGAAAATAGAGCACTTATTGTCTGGCCAGGCATACCATTCGCGATCATGGAACCAACTTCGTGATCGCGAAGCACAACCAACACTGCTCCAGAAAAAGGCCACGCAAACGCAGTCCTTCTCCCAAAATCGCGAAGGCTAGAAGACTAACTCCCCCAGCTGGCCTCCCCTTCTACATGAACGCGAGCCCCTCAACGCGATCGAGATGGCCATTTCTTCCCCAACCATCGCGAATGCTATCACTCCTTCGCGAACACAAAGAACAAACTTGCCTTCTATTAGAAATACCCTCCGCGAATGCAAATGCCTAGTCCCGATCGCGAAGAAGGAAACCTAAATCAGCAGTTCCAAACATATGGAGAAATGTCCCGAAATCCATTCGAAACACCCCCGAGGCCCCTGGGACCCCGTCCAATCACACAAACGAATCCCAAAACTTAATAGGGACTTACTCGAGGCCTCAAATAAAAGAAAAATACATCAAAATCATGAATCGCACTCAAATTCAAGCCTACGAAATTAATGAAATTTCAACTTCCAAAACTCGTGTCGAACACTATCAAATCAACTCGAATGAACATAATTTTGCATGCAAATCCCAAATGATATAATGGACCTATCCTATCTCCCAAAACAAAAATTCCAACCCGGTATAAACAAATTCAACTATAGGTCAAACCTATCAATCTTCCAAACTTTCAACTCCCAACTTTAAATAGGTCCAAATTAACCTTGGAACCTCAAAATCTAAATCCGGACGTGCCTAAGTCCAAAATCATCATACAAAGCTGCTGGAATCATCAAAATACTATTTCGTGGTTGTCTATATAGAAGTTAAACTCAAATCAACTCTTATAACTTAAGCTTCCAACCTTGAAATTAAGAGTCTGAATTCACCCAGATACCTTCTGAAGCCGAACCAATCACCCAGCAAGTCACGTAACAACAAATACACATATGTAAAACATCAAATAGGAGAAACATGGCTAAAATACTCAAAACAACCGGTCGGGTCATTACATATCTATCTCACAATAAATGTACGATATAAACTATCATGCCATAACAATATCAATCTACTCAAATGTCCAAAGGTGCCATAATTATATCGATTCGTACCAACATCTCTATCACTAAGGATGTATGCACATGTTCAATAAATAACCAATAAAATGCATAAGGACATAAAAAATAAAGATAAGATGTATGCTCATTATATAAAGTATGGCCATAAAGTTAAGATGTATCCTCATGATATGTGTAACTTAACTTGTTCATTCATGCATGTCTTCTCTATATGCAACTGTTGATGGGTTAGTTGATATTTCATGCATATCTTCTCAATATGAAACTGTTGACGGGTTATATGATATTTTATGCATATCTTCTCTATATGCAACTGTTGACGGGTATTCAATATCAAATTTATATTTTTCCTATATGTTGAATTATTAGTTTGTTCACGATGCTTGTGCATATTTTCTCTATGTCCACCGATGGTCTTACATGTACTTCATGCTTAGATTTCAGTATTGTTGTTTTGTACATGTATATTCATGAACTGTTCAGGTTTCATAATGTGAGTATCTTTTGACTTGAAGCCTCGTCACTACATTACTAAGGTTAGTCAAGATACCTACTAAGCACATGGAGTCGACTATACTCATACAAGCCACCAATTGTTCACGGTAGTTTTGGAATTATTCTTCAGTTTATGTGAATTTCAAACAAATAATGCAATCTTTATTCATTGTATTCGTATTCTTAACCATGGACGCTCATGACTTGTACTACTAGTTCTTGAGATTGGTTGAAGGATTTCCGCTATTTTATTCATTGTTTATTGATGATTTCTTTGTTAGAGTTGTATCATGTGTTATTTGTCTTACCTAGAGGGTTGGTTTAGGTGTCATAACGACTTGGTGGGATTTTAGGTCATGACAACTTGGTATTTGAGCTCTAGGTTCATAGGTTCTCTGAGTCTTGAGCAAGTGTCTAGTAGGGTCTTACCATTCGTTATGATGACATCTATACTTAACTTTGAGAGGCTATAGGGCATATGTGAAACTTCTCTTTTTTTCTCTCCTATCGTACAACTTTATTTTAGCTTGAAGTCAATATCCTCAGTTCTCTTAGGTGCACTCATATCTGATGTTTAGCATGCTATCAGTTGTGCTCCGACAGCTTGTTATGTCGTTGATGGGTTGTGAGATATTTTGCTATATCACGAGGAAGACCAATTTATATGAGTTGTGGCTAGGTTTAGACTACAGCTTGTGGGTAGATTTAGTTGTATGAGTAGGGCCTATGGACTCTTATATTCGGTAGTGTCCCTAGAGGTGGGACTGATGGCTCACTGAGTGGCAAGATAGCTATTTATTGAGAACTATGTGACTGAGGTACTTAGATGGATTTGATGAGAAGGATTTTCTTGAGATGCAAAGGGCTACATATGCTTTATTATCATCTTGGTGTGTTCTATAGTCTTAAGAGGTGGATGTGTCAGTGGATCTCTCATTTGTTCATTTGTGAAATAAAGTGGATTCTTATATCTTGATAACGAGTGTAGACTCTGAAGATTAATTGGTTTCATAATAGTTGTGACCATGGTTAGATCATAGAAAGATGTCAATTTGAGGCTAAGCATGTGAGTTATCTCCTACGAGAGGGTTTGAGGTTGTGCAGTTCTTATGAGGCTCCTATGAAGAGGTTTTCTTCTATCCAGTGGAATGTATGTACTACGATGTGAATTCAGATTGCTTGAGAAAGTTGACAGAACTGTCACAAGGATGACTACGCATTTGGGATGATGATTTTGAATGTTTATGACTGGTGATATATGAACTTATGAGAAAATCAGCCTAGTAATAGTGTGAGACCATGACAGTTGTTAATTTGAGTGTCTTCCTAAATTGCTAAAGAACTTCGTTATTTACCTTGCTCCTGACTAAAGAGTAAAGTATAAATAACAATTTTACGTGGAAAATTACCCAATTCAAAGTTGCAAAAACCACGACCCACCACGTATGATTTTAACTTCAACTTCACTAGAACAACCGAGGGAAATGTATCGATTACAACACTTGTTACCTAATACACGCCTACACTTCTCCTACTTCTACTTATCGTATGAAAATTACAAGTTACTCTAACTTGCAAACTAAGACAATATGTCAACGAACATTGTTTGAATAACATCATGATTAAAACTCAATCTCAATAACACATGACCTAAAGTGACTTAAGTAGTAAAGAAATAACTTTCGGAACAAACTTGATAAGAGACTTGATGTGCGTGTTAAACTAAAGTTGCTATGCTCTTTTCTTCATTCAAGGTGTAAAAGGATAGTCTTTAACAGTCCATAGGAAAAGTATTCAACTTCCCAATGCTCCGGGATCTTTGGGAGTCCTATGCATAGTCAACCTCTCGTTTACTTACATGTCCTAAAATCATGAGGACTCCACAAAACTTGTGACTCGTATCTGCCAGATATCCCTAGGCAACAACTCTTATCGCATCAAGAGTCCTTCCCAACAATATCGGAGTACAGTAACTTTGTATAAAAGTTGCTGCCCAGCAAGGACCTTCAGCTGCTACTGTGAAAACCTGGTTTTTAGCACATATTCATTTCACACGCTTGTTAATCATTAAAACAAAATGTCAACAAATTCCCTCAGTTTGATGAGGACAAACACTATGCTCATGAACCAAGTTAAAACTTTTATAAACAGACACAACACTATTTAAGCAGAAACATCATTCATCAATTGTTGAGTATAGAGAAACCTCCCCACCTCCCCCTAACTCTATCTTTCCCCTTTTGTCATCATCAAAAAGAATTCAAAACAACTGTAAGATAAACTAAGAGATCATATAATTCAAGATTCATGGCCATGGGATTCTAACATACCAGCACTGAGCGCAGGTACCCACTGAGTGCGAGCGTCGAGTGAATGAGAGTGCTGATTGACTAAGAGTGCTGAGCGATTGGGAGCACTGAGTAATTAAGCGTGCCGAGTGAGGATGACTACTCCGAGAGTATAAGTACATGCATATTTGGCACGTAGATATTTAGATGTAACAAACCTCATATTAGTCATATTTGGCATAATTTATCCGTGTTGAGCTCAAATTATTAAATACTTGAAAGCATGTCTACATTTCTGTACTGTCTACAAACTTATTATTGGTTTTCTTTCTGATTTATTACTGTTATTTTCTGGATTTGGACTGCGCCTATATGAGCTCGTCACTGCTTTCAACCCAAGGTTAGCCCAGTTACTTATTGACTAGATGGCTCGGTTGTACCCATACTACACTTTGCACTTCGTGTGCAGATCCAGGCACTTCTAGGCACAGGTTGCTAGATTTGGAGCTTCGCCTATTTGGAGACTATCGAGGTAGCTGCCTTGGCATCCTCAAACCTCGACTCTCCTTCTGTTCACTCTATTAGCACGGTCCTATCTTTCTAGACTGTTGTTTTAGCAGTTACACTATATTGTCATTTAGATGCTCATGTACTCAATGACACCCGGATTTTGGAATTTTGAATTTGAGTCACAATATTTCTTATCAACTTTTATGAGAGTTATTACTATTTAACCTATTTCATCTTGTTTTGAACTTAAAATAATGTGTAGTTATTTGTGGTTGTCGGCTTGCCTAGTACTGTGATAGGCGCTATCACGACGTGTGGAGTTTTGGGTCTTGACACAATCCCAGCCTATGCCTAACTTATGTACTAAAGAAGAGGTGAAGACCTGCTTGGAGGCCCAGAAAAACAGGCAGAGTCTCATGAGATGTTAGCAGCTTCTGTTAGCAGGCTTGAGACATCATTTAGCAATATAGCCCAGGCACATATCGATCTTCAGGTAGTCGTTAAGAAGGAGAAAGTGAAAAACAAGAAACAGGAAAATTTCATGATAAAGATGTGGAGAGGCATCAAGGCCATCTTCAAATGGGGGAAGCCGAACATGAAGATATCGGTCGAGGGCGAGGACAACAGTGAGAGGTATTCTTTCTTGTCAGATGATGAAGATGCTAATGATACCAGTGATGATGAAGCTAGAGCTCTAGATAGTTGTGATGAGCCTTTTCCCGCCGTCTACTAGTTTGATGCAAACTTCAGGGAGACACTCAAACTGTTGTTATTTTATCCTGATATTGTATTTTAAGGACACTGCAATCTTTTTAGTTGGGGATGGTAATAGAGAGTACACTTTATATTTTACATCTATGCTTGACTTGTGCCCATGTTGGGATTATGCTTTTGTATTGATATTGTGTACTCTTGTCGGGCTTGTTGTACTATTGTGGGTGATCATGTGCCCTTGCTGGGTTTATTTTGTTATTTTCTTTCTTTGGTAGTTTTAATTTTATGTTATTATTTTTTCTTTCGTAGTAAAATATTTATTAATAAATCCTCTTGGGTTTTATTTATGCCACAGTTCTCTCCCGATGAATATTTTTGTGTTGAACCAGGTAAATTTTTCTATGATGGATGGCGTGACAACTTTCTTAAGGGAATTAGTCTTGTTTAGTTATGCGAAGACTTTTGGATTGGTTGGTACTAAAAAAATTAGTCTTTTGCATGTGAGTTGTAAATTAAGAATACCCCTCCGAATTTTTGTGTAAAAATTGAAAAGGCAAGTGGCATGGGAAAGAATGATTTTTGTGATAACTTTTTGGCTCATTTGGTGACTCTTTGCCCACCAATTGGCCAAATATTGCTCTAATTAATTTTATTGAGAAGGGAAATTGATCCGTCTTGACTTGCTCATATGACGTGTGTGTTAGTTCTTTTTAATATATTCTTCTGCTTACTTTTATCATCTAGAACTTGCTCGGTTGGTCTTTCAATGCTAATTTTAGTTATGTTTGGTTGGACGGATGACATTAGGCATTCTTTGTTATCCTTAAAAAAGCCTCTTTAATCTTCGAGCCCACCATTGCATAAATATTATCACTAGTTAACCCAATTTGGGCCTTTAACCTTTTCTTTGGCTACTACATTACAAATCTTTACCTATTATGAAATAATTTATCTTTTGAACCCGTCCCTCCATGAATGTTAAGAATGAGGCTATTAGGTAAAGCTGCGGGGTCTTGGTGTCAATTGGAAAATGCTGAAGATGTACATTGTGTGTAGAAGCAAACACCTTGAAGTTGTATTGTGTGAAAACATCCAAGCTCCTAAAGAAAAGAAAAAGAAAAATTTATATATATAAAAAAGAGGATGTACTGAAAAAATTAGAGAGGAAGCACAACTAGAGGGCAGTTACGAAAATCAAGGTGGTTCAATGTTGGCAACTAGAGGTTAATAAGGGCTATGTGGTTTAAAAAGAAGCAAAGTGTTAAAAGAAAGACAAATGTGAGTAGTGCTAAAGGAGGAAGTAGTCACTTGTATCCAAAATGCTTATCCTACCCTTCCCCAAGCGTACATTATAAGCTTAAAAAGTCCTAATGACATCTCGAACGGAATGTTTTTAAATTGGCAGCAAATTAAAATTAGGGCAAGGTTATGGCATGATATTTGTTAACACTTGAAATTCTTTGTTGAGAGTGAGTGACTTTGTGCATTTGTCCCTTGTGTTGTTGTAGTAAACATGGTGATTTTGGGACTTTCTTTCTTGTGAGGGCACATGGGTTACGATGGATTGGTGACATTGATAAATTCTAAATTGAGTCAATTGAGCATATGTAGTAGACTGGTGCCTTTGAAGTAACTTCTTGAGGCTTGGTTGTTGTCACTTAATTATTTTGAAACTCCTTTGCATTCTTGAGATTAAGTTTTTAAATAAGGGAGTTATTTAGTTAAAGTTCACATGCTCATACCTAATTATTGGTACCAACCAATGCCATAAGTATTGTGCTTAATTGAAAAATGTGATTTGAGAATTATAGTGATGCTAATTGAGCTTTGACTAGTAAAGCCTCATTGAGTTTCTGGTTTTGATTTGCTTGAGGACAAGTGAAGACTTTAAGTTGGGGATGTTGAAGTGGTGATTTTACCACTTATTCTAGTCCGTTTTACTTTAGTTTTGTATCCTTTAATTAAAATATGAGGTTATTCATGGTTTGTATTACTAGATTTTCAAGTGAAAGTAGCCATGAAGAGAGTTGAGATCAGATGGAGTGTAACTGAGCAAAAACAAGTTAAAGCGCCAAGTTTCTTCTAGTGGTTTCGCACCTGCGAGGTTGCGGTCGCTTCTGTTGACTCACATCTGCGGAATAAGAGCTATTACACTGGGACTGCATCAGCGAGTATTTGCCCGTATCTGTGGAGGCGCTCCAGCACACAGTTATATCCACCTGCTTAAGCGCTTCTGCGCTTCAGAGTCTGCTTATGTGGAGTAGCCAATTGCCACCAAACATCGCACATGCGAGTGGACTTTCTTATCTGCGGAACTGCACCTGCGATGATTCTTCCGCATGTGCGGCCAACGTGCTTCAAGCCTAAGTAGATTTGGCATTCCACAAATTCTGTAATCCCAAACCCACAAATACAAGACCTAGCTCATTTTGGAAGATATCTTTGGCAGATAATACAAGATTTGGAGCTAGGGTTGTTGCACACACACTTGGGAGTTGAAGATTTGAAGATTTTGGATGAGATATTCTTAACCTTTTACTTATTTACTCATTTTCTTGCTTTGTATTGAATATCTAAGTGTGTATTATTTATTCAAATACTTGAATCTTGTTTATGGAAGTTTTCATTATCAAAGTTTGGAATAAATCTCTTGTTGTGCTTATGTATTGAATGATTTTTATTAATTATGAAGTGAGTTGAATGTTTCGTTTACTATTCTTGTTCTTTAATGTTTGCAAAGGGATTAGCTAACCCAAGGACTTACCCACTAACTTTGAACAAATCTTGGAAAAGCTAATTTCGGTTTGGGAAAGATTAATTAACAAGAACTTGAGACGTTAACCCTCACTTTATAGATTCTATGTAATGACTCACTTTATTTCCCCGAATTTATTTCATTTATTATATTATGAGAAATTAAGTCGAGTTAAATCTACTCGAAGTAATTGAAGGGATATGAGACACATAGTCTCATTTAAGAAAGTCTAAGCCGCTAAAGTCAACCACGAGATTGACTTTTGAGTTAAAAGGCTCGGATTTGAAATACGACGACTCGAATAGCTTCGGGATAGTATATATGACTTAGACGAGCGACCGGAATATATTTAATAGACCTCGAACAACGTGAAAATTGAATCGAGGAAGTTTGAATTTCCGGTTGATAGGTCAAATTTTGATCCGGAAGTCGGAATGAAATTCCGACTGTTGCTGTAGGTTCCTTATGTAATTTTGGACTTGCGTGCAAATTTTCAGACCATTCGGACTTCGTTTGGTCAAGTTCGGACCGAAGGATCGAATTGAGGACCCTTAGAGTCCTAAGATTTGTTTCGGATGCAAATTCTATAAAACGATGTTCGTTTTAGTGTTCCAATGATTGGAACAAGTTTGAATGAGGTTATTGAACATGTGTGTATGTTCAGATGAAGTCTCGAGGGTCTCGGATGAATTTCGGATCATTAACGGGACTTAGTTCATCGCTTCATGAAACGACAAACAATGATTTCTGGTTTAATTGAGATTAGAGTTGGTAAACGACCTCCGAATTCTTTTTAGTTTAAAGAATTAGCTCCGTATTGAAATTACGGAGCCATAGCAAAAAGAATCGTCCAAATCGGACCTCGGATGAAAAAGTTAGACTTAATTAAATAAAGCGAAAAAGAGAGGTCAGTGGACTGACCAAGTTCGCGACGCGTTTTGCGAAACGCGAAGGATTTCGCGAGCCGCGAAAATGGCTCAAGCCATCGCGAAGAGAAGCAGAAGGGAGAGGGGTAGTTCGCGGCCAATTCGCGGTCCGCGAACTAAAAGGCGAAACGCGAAAATAGGGAGGAGGGGTCGCGAACACGAGCAGTAGGCCTGGGCAAAATGCCAGGCCATTTCGCGATGAATTCGCGAACCGCGAAACCCATCGGCGAAACGCGAAATGCCTCAAGGGCGTCGCGAAGTCGGGCAGTGTGCTGGGTAGCCTTTTTGGCTGGTTTCGCGATGGAAATGCGATCCGCGAAGTGACTTCGCGAGACGCGAAACAGACATGAGGTGTCGCGAAAATGGCTACTTCAGTGTATTTTGCCCGACTTTTTGTCCCATTATAAATAGGACTTTGAGGCCATTTGAGCTCATCTGAAACATAACACGCTCTGTACCCACGAAGTAAAACCCTAGCCAACACAAAGAATCACTAGAAATCAACCCTCAAACTCACATGCAATCAAGATTGGGTGCTTAATCTTGCGAATAAAGAGGGGTTGCATCTTCTTGAAAACGTTTGGGGCCATTTAGGAAGGAGATTGAAAGTGAAGTAGGGGCCACTAGAGAGGGAAACTTAAGGGAATCATCGGGTAAGTGTTCTATACCCTAAATCCCTCCTAAATAATTGTTTTCCAAGCTAAATCCCACCATGCATTCGCAATATTGTGAAAGAGAAGAACCTAGGGTTCTTCTCAATTTCTGAAATTATGAAATTAGGGATTTAAGTCAATCCAATGTTGGAATTTGACGAAGTTGAGATGTATAGGCCCACATTGAAATGGGTAATTACATTTTATGAATATCGAACGATTTCGATAAATGGGCCCCACTATTGACCAAGAGTCAAATTTCGGGAATTTGCCCATAAGACATATAAATTTAAATGGAAATCAATTTCCATTGCGATTATTGAATCCGATTTATTGTTGTGAATAGATTTGGAGCCTTTGGACGCGAGGTGTCAAGGCTAAGGTTTATTGAAAACCTTAAATCGTTGCCGAGCAAGGTAAGTGTTTGTCTTAACCTTAGCTCGAGGAATTAGGAGCTATGTGCTATATGCTAAACTGCTCTTATGTGAAAAATATTGTATAGGTAAGGTGACGAGTACCTATACTTTAGCGTCAAGCACGACCGTGAGTCATTTGATGCTATGTATTGTATGTTAATGCTTATTGTTTATGAATGATATTCATGATATTGTTGAGATAAATAAGAATGTTGCTATCTCCCGAAGAGGAGTTTGATATGATATATATATATATGATCCATTGAGTGGATGTTGATTGGGAATGAAGTGACAGGCATAGGTGGAGAGACCGTAGCTGGTGCCACGCATGTACAGAATATTATGAAATAAGGGCGAATGATACGCCGCTATATATGATATATTTATATTTCTCAATTAAACCTACTTTTACTAATACTACTTATGTATTTCTAAATTCTTCTATTAAGAACAATTTATTAAGGATATACTTATATATCCATATATATATATATATATACATATATGCCCATACCTTGTTCAAACAAATTTATTTTTATTAACGATATATATATAAATATGTAATCTTCCTTTTTCCTAAAATTTAGATTTATAATGAACTACTTAGTTAGTTGAGTCATTGATGATAAACAATTAGGAAGAAGAATTGTGTCTAATTCACTGGGTAGTGTCCTAGGTGTTAAA